>CAJHQP010003153.1:0-72123 GCA_905132765.1 Moricandia arvensis | reverse complement strand
CAAAGATCTAAGCTAAGATATCGAATCCAAAGCAGAATAAAATCGATCCAAATTTTGAGAGATAATTTTAGAAATGCGGTTCAATTAGACGGATCAGGAGGTTAGAGACTCAATACATAACAGATCAATCGAAGATCGGTTACGCTGAGGAATCAATCACAGTTTCGAACAGAAACCTAGCTTAGATTTACCGAGACAGCCCAGGAAACCGAGAGCAAGAATAACGCAACGCGCAGAAACAACTCAGGGAAGAGATAGCGTACCTGAATGCGCGGTCGATCGACTGAGAAGAAGAAGAAGAATCTACAGAGAAGAAAACGGTTAACGAGAGTTTTTTTGTTTTCTGGTGTTTGCAGAAGCTGATTTAAGAAAAAAAAATCAAAGGCTATAAACCGGTGGGGCAAATAGAAAACCGGTGGGCCAAATAGAAAACCGGATGGAGATCAGAGGAATCTTATTATAAACGGTTATCACCACAACTTTATTATGGGCTTTATGAGTCCACTCTTTTCTTCCTTACCATATTTTGATTTTTATTATGGGCAAATCTCTCATATAGACTTTTTTGAAGTTTTTTGTAAAAGTAGACATTTTATTTTTAAAAAATTAATATTAGTTTTTTTTTAATTTTAAGTCTCATCTCCAAAACATCACCCCATACTCTAAACCTTAAGTTTAGATTGGTTAACCGAAAGAGTATAAATGTATATTTACACACTTTAATAAAAAAAATTGATCATTTTTCTTTAAAAACTATTTTGCTGGTAAAATTTTTTTTAGGTCTATCTTAAGCTATTACTGTTTTAATTTTTGTTTCCTTATATATTTCAGAAACGCCAACAAATAAAAATGAAAAATACTCTTTAATAATCATAAATCAAAAACAAAAGAGATAATAAAAGAAGACACTTGCTATCAACACTCGCAGCTGAACCATATGAGAAATATTCATATGCTACTTCGACGGCTGGTGCTTCTCATCGCCACCAGATGGGAGCGGTCCGTATCATCTATGTATATACATCTTCGTTCTTGATTTTTAGAAAGTAGACATTCTTTTGTTTGTGGCTTCAGATCTATCTAAGGAGCGAGAATTGATGGTCTGGTCCCGTCCCTTGGTCAGTTTGGTTTGGTGGAGAGTTGATGGGTGGTGGGTTCGTATGCTTCTGTGTGGTGGTTGCTTTTGTGCGGTGGTCGTGAGATTTTCAGTCCGGTTCCAGACCCGCTTAAGGTTAGTTGTCAAGCTTGAGCCATGATTCTCCCGTTTATGGCTACTGCTAAGGATGTCTTGTTCTCGTATGTGTTAGTCTTCTCTAGGTCTTTGTTGTTTAGTTGCTTTTTCGATATGAAATTTTGACTCCTGGGTCCTTATGAAAGAAGTTTCGGGTCTGTTCATCATCTTATCGACTTGCTTGGGTTGCCTCTCTTGCCTACAAATATGTTTCTGGTGCGTAGGTGGAGGACTAAACTGGCTCTAATGTGGACGTTTATTTCTTCCATCAGATTTAGTGAGGCGTTCACATACTTGTCAATAGTGGTTATGCGTGTTTGGACTTATTTTCTATTCACATTGAGGGTTTCGAAGGTTTGGTGTGTGGTTTATCTTGGATTGAGTTTCAGAATTCTTTGAAATTTTGGTGGTGGTCTGATATTGTGGAAGTGATAGTTGAGTCTTCGGTTAGGGTCTCCCGGATGTGGCATTTGATTATATTGGAGCTTGTCTTCGATAAGGTCTCATCGCTCGACCTTTGAGTTTGTTTGTTGAATTTTTCATTGTGAAGCTTCAATGCTAAGTTGTTGTGATGTTCTTTGGTGTTTAACTTACGGGTTTCTCCAGATTTTCTGGTCATGGACTATGGAGCTTTAGCTCATTCACGTTAGTTCTTTGATTTGTTGATTATCAACTGTGTTCTTGCTCGGGTGGCGATCCGTGTTTTTGTAGCCTCCTTAATTTTAAGTTTTTTTAAGCGGCGGTTTCTCGTGAATCCTAGTTGGAATTGGTTATTGAGCCTTGCTCTCCCTCCAAATAATGTGACATTTAACGCTTTCTCGTTCATTTTGGCATCTAATACCGGCTTGCTTTGCTTCCTTGATGATTATATGTTAGTCTTAGAAGTTTTTAGTACTCTTGCTCATCCATGTTTTTTTTTGTGTAAGTATTCGGGACAATTTCTTAAACCACTGTTTAGGATGTGCTTTATTTTACTTTAGATAGCTTTTAGAGAGACAAGTAAGAACTTCTTTAGAGATTGATTTCGAACTCTAACATCTCTTATTTGTAATTTATTCAGAATATGATTTGTGTTTCATTAGTCATGCATGAGTAAACCACCAATTAGATTTAAATATCTCAAATGATTGATGAATTGCTAGAATGAATTGTTATGGTTATCTTGTATTATTCATCTTGATTGTTTTTAATGTTATATTTGGATTGACAACTTGAAAATCTTGATCATAGGATAATTAATAGATGTGAGAAAATATTGATTGCATGAATCAGTCATTGATGAGTTAAATATCCTATTTGCAAAAAAAATTTGTTTAAGGATTTAGTGAACTAATCAAACTTGTTCTTAATGTTTGTTTGAATTGATTGAATATGTAAAGAGATTTTAAACTATAGGAACTAGACATATAGTTTTATGTAATTAAAGTTGATTAACTTGAACATTGTGATTTAGTTCTAGATTATTCTTCACCAACCTAATAATTGTTTGATTTGCAATTTTGATCTCCTTCGAATTCCATGAGTCATAATGCTTTTCCTAATAGCTTATAAACTGTTTTACTTTCATGGTATTTTACTGTTTTCTTATTGTTAGTCTAGTTTATTTTGAAATTAAAATTCTATTGTGTGATCTAAATCTTTGTGGATTCAATCTTTAAGTGCTACATTCACTACAAAAAAAACAAGCAAAATCTGACGCCAATATTCGTCGGAATTTCATCGGAATAACGTTATTTCGACAAAATTCCGACGTAAATGGTCTTCAAAATAAAGTCGTCAAAAATTAATGTTTATAATATTCCGACGAGACTCAGACATATACCGACGGATTTATTTCCGACGAAAAACCGATGATATTTCACTTCATCAGTAATCTGTCAGAAATTAACCCGATAGAAATAAGCATCAGAAATATTTTTCGACGAAAAACAATCGTCGAAAATTTTGAAAGACTATTATTTCCGTCGGAAATTTCCGACAGTCATCATTTTGTCGAAAATTTCTGATGGATATTTTTGTCGTCGAATTTTGTTATTTTTTGAACAAAAGTCGTCGAAAATTTCAGACTACCATTATATTCGTCATAAATTTTCAACAGGCATCCTTTTGTCAAAACATTTCGACGGATATTTTTCTGTCGGAAATTTCCGATGAATATAATTGTCGTCGGAATTTTGTTATTTTCTGAAGAAAAACATCTGTCGGAAATACCCGACGACCATTATAAAGGTCTTATCCATGCATACATATAAAGAATATTTCATAAATACATATAAATCATAAGAAATTAATATGACAACCAATTAATAATGTTAAAATATAAAATACCTGCAATTGCTTCATGAACATTTTGTGGCCATAGTTTGGAAAAGCAAACGGAAGGAGGTGCTGCATCATTACATGACAATCATGACTTTTCAAGCCAGTAAATTTTCCTTCACTTTTGTCGACGTTATTATGCAAATTTAACGCATAACCATCTGGGAAGGTCACTTTATATGTAATCCAATCAAAGGACTCCTCATTTGCAGCTGCATCCAGCCGGTATATGGGAAAAAGCCACACTGTTCTCATCAACATGAAGTTTAGAACGAGCACAAATATCGACTAAATCGAGTTTTGTCTTCAAATTATCCTTCGTTTTACCTTGGATGTTAAGGATTGTGTTCGTGAGATTCTCAAAAAAGTTCTTCTGAATATGCATGACATCTAAATTTTGCCGCAACAGATGATCCTTCCAGTATTGTAAATCCCAAAAAATACTCTTCTTGTGCCAATTGTGTAGTTGTCCAACAGCGTCGATTCAAATATTTTCATGTCCACCAACGTCTGGCGTCCTTTCTGCACCAAAATCCTTTAATTGTTCCAACAAATATTTCCTACTAATTTCTTCTACTGGACTGTCAAACACCTTCTTGTTCTTCGTAAACAAAGTCTTGCTCCTACGATATGGATGATCGGATGGTAGAAATCTTCTGTGATAGTCAAATCAACACATTTTTCTTCCGTGTTTTAGTTGGAAAGTATTTGTGCTATCTTGACAATATGAACATGATAGCCTCCCATGTGTTTTCCGTCCAGATAACATCCCATATGCTGGAAAGTCACTTATGTCTACATAAGTACTGTCTGCATCTAAAAGTTTTCTTTGTACGAAATATCGTATGTCTCAGCACCATGTGTCCATAGTTGTTGCAACTCATATATCAATGGCTAAATAAATACATCAAGTGATCTCATAGGATGATCTTGCCCAAGGACGAGAATGGAGAGATACAAAATTCTCGTCACATGCACAAATTGGGCAACAAGTTGTACAGTGTCACAATCACTGGCCAAAGAGAATATTGTCTTCCATGCTTTCCAAATTGGCTGGAACCATCAGTACATAATCCAAGATCTACATTTCTTCTCTCATGGGAAAATTATGGATATGTTGACTGGAAATGTTTCCAAACTTTTGCATCTGAAGGATGTCTAATCTGACCATCTGTGGAGTGTTATGCATGCCATCTCACTGGTTGGGCTATGCGTTCAGACTGATATAACCTCTTCAGTCTTTCCGTCAAAGGCAAATACCACATCCTTTTGAATGGCACTAAAACTCTTCCCTTGTATCTTGGTAACGAGGTTTCCCACAAAATTTACATCTATCTTGGTTCTCATCCGCTCTCCAATAGATCGTGTAGTTGTCGATGTATACATTTATCACCTGATACGGTAAACCAATACCCGCTACCAGTTTCTGAACCTCGTAATAAGAACTCGGTGCAAGATTATCCTCTGGTAGAACACCTCTAACGAAATCAGCAATCACATCTACGCATTCTTCAGTCAAATTATAATTTGTCTTAATACCCATCAATCTAGTTGCAGATGTTAAGGTGAATGACCATCTCTACAACCTTTATACAATGGTTGTTTTCCTGCATCCAACATGTAAAAAAATCTCCTAGATTCTGCATTGGGCTTTTCCCCTCTATAATGATCATTTACCATCTGCTTAATACCTACACCATAATCTACATCCGTTCTTGGTTCTTCTAACCTAACCACAGGCTGAGGTTCACTAGTAATACCATATTCATAACCAGTTTTCCCATGAATATACAAATCTTATAACTCTGTGTAAACTCTCTCATATATAAATGAGTCCAGACATCCCATTTTTATAACCTTATTATTATTGCAGGAAGAGCATGGATATCTTAATATACCGGTATTTGCTTCCGGTTGTTGTTGAACAAGCTTCATGAATTCGTCAATACCTTCCATGCATTCCTTCGTAAGCAAATTGGTGTTTGGATCCAAATGCGGTTTATCCATCCACGATCGATAACAATTTCCATAAGACATAATTGTTTTTCGGATTTGTAGAGAGTGAAGAGATAATAAAGAGTGAATGAGAGGAATGTGGTGTGTGGAGCTCGTATGTATAGTCAAAAATTGATGTTGGCACTCCGATAGTTTTCCGACCGAATTCCGACAAATATTTTAAAGTTCGTTGGGAATTCGTTGAAAATTTAAACGGTCAAAATATTCATCGGAATTCTGTCGGAAATTCGAACGATAAAAATATTCGTCAGAATTACGTCGGTATTTCCGTCGGAAATTCGTCGGATTATACAACGGTCAAAACGTCCATCGGAATTTTGTCAGAAATTTCCGGCGAATATCTGACGAAAAGCAAAAGTATTACAAATATCATTTGTACCTTAACGGATATAAAATTTTATCAGTTTTATGTCAGTTTTTCATCAAAAAATTTTGACGTTTTTTTCGTTGTTGGTATTTCGTCGGAAGTCGATATCCCGTCGGAATTCAGTCAAAAAAACGATGCGATTAATGGCCGTCAAAATTTATCTTGTTTTTTTGTAGTGATCGCATTTTAAAATTGCCGTCTAACTCAAGCGTAAATTTGAGTATATCAATGTTGAACCATGACCGTTCGATGTGTGTATACAAATAAGGGCATCAAATATAATATGATCATATTCAACTACGAAGCTTTCTCAGATTTACATGTCTCTTTTCGATGTATGGATACATACAAAAATCGTAAAAGAAAAAGGGTCGCTTGACTGCACTTAGCACTAGCCACCCAACCTAGGCATCAGCTAAGTTGGCTACGTATACATAATCTATAAATGTATTGAACATATAAATAGAATACGAAATTAGGTGATAATATAAATGATTGTTATAAAATAAAGAATTATATATTTAGTATTGATACAGTAACGAAATGCAAATATACGGTATTATAATTTTGTACAATTATCCATTAAAAGTAAAATGTGTTGCAAAAATTTTAAACAAAAAAAAAACTGAAAAGCGTTGGTTATGCAATGAAGAGAGTGGAATACACTAAAAATTAGCGTATAATCTATGTTCCTCCAAATTGAAAGCTTGTGGAGTTGTGGCAATCCAGCATCGCCCACCACTTCATAGTCATCTTCCATTTTCTCCTTATTTCCTTGTTGCTATCTATTTGACTATTTCTTTAACATTTATCGAATCGACTGCTTGACCTAACAAGTTTAGCCACACCAACAATAAAAACAAGGATAGGCTGACAATCTCAGGCTGGCTGCTAATTAATCACGTACTTTAGTAGGCCTAACTGTACTACTTACATGGTCTTAGTTCCTCTCAAACGACAAGAATAATACTTGGTCAAGAAGCTACCAAACCAAGAATGCGTTGTGTAAATGAGAGTTATCAACAAAAAGAGGTAACAGTTGAGAGTTAGGACACTCATCACACCACGTAAAAGAGTTCTCAAGATATAGATAGACCGATCCGAATCACATGCAATACCGAACAAAAAGTTAAGGCTGAGAATGAAGGGGAGATTTTTTTTTTTCAATTTCTTCTTCTTATTATTTTCATGATGATAATAACTATATAGGATACGAATAACAATACTGGTGTAAAACGTGGCATATATGTGAATATTCTCTACCACAAATAGCATCAACAATAGTTCACACGTTATCACCGACGCCGACGGCGAATGAACGGAATCATCGTTAGACTCCGATGATGTGTGTAATTCCGATTCTATCCTTGTTAAACCTTCGTATTCCCATTGTACCCCGGACTCTTCGAAAGCATTGCCTCTAACCTCAGCCCAACCATTTGATTCCCATATTGCCCCTCCTGTCGTGGCCAATTTACTTATCCTTGCCATCGCCGAAACCATAGACTCAACTCTAGATACATCGCTCTCTTCATCTTCTTCAAAATCCGAGTTGACCCAGTCCAATACGCAACGCGGAGACGACTCAGTGACAAACGAGTGATGATGATATTGACGTACAAACGGATGCTCCAGAAGCTGATGGCAACTCCATCTCTGACTCCGATCTCGTCTCAAGCACTTGTCCAGGAAATCACGACAGAGCTCCGAAGTTCCCGCCGGAATAAATGGCAACTCGTTTGAAAACCCGATTCGACTCAGCGAGTCGAAACCGTTATCTTCCCACGCTGGTTTTCCGGTGAGCATCTCGATGACGGTGCAACCGAGAGACCACACGTCACTCTCCGGTCCTTGATACTCTCTCCGTATCACCTCCGGCGCCATCCAAAGCGGACTTCCACGCGGCGCGATCTCAGCCGTCCGTTTTTCTAACTCCATCGCCGATCCGAAGTCCGCCAGCTTAACGGAGCTTCCGCCGTTAAAAACCAGAACGTTCTTCGATTTAACGTCGCAGTGAACGATTCCGTTAGAGTGGACGTTACGGAGAGCGGAGACGAGACACCAAACGTAACGGCGGAGGAGAGTTTCGTCTACTACGATTCCACGGTTAGCCACGTCACCTTCCGGTAAATACTCCAAGTGAAGGTTTCGAAACGACGCCGTTCCTTCTTTAGACACGTCATCACCGAGGAACCTCACGATGTGTGGGTGAGATTTGAGAGAGCGGAGGATTGAGATTTCGTTCTCGAGGGACTCGGTTTGAGCGGGAAGACACGTGGAGAGATCTACCGACTTCACGGCGAAAACTCCACCGTCGATTTTACTCACGGCTTTGCTTACTGTTCCAAAACATCCTCTACCAATACAAGAACCTCGAATCCAAGAAGAAGTGTTTGTGTTGCTCTGTTTCTCCATGTGTTTTTGTTTGCTAACTAACTTTGGTGTGTAAATTATGAAGTACACACGACGCTATTTATACGTGTGTCGAAGTGTCAAATGTGAAGGAGAAATAAAGTTGGAGTTTTATTAATTTCCGACGTGGACGTTTCTTTTCTACTTGTCTTTCTGACATTTGAAATCGTGAAACCATTTTAAAATAAAATAGAAAAGTTTTCCCCACTTGGGAATTTGGTGTAACTCTTGAATTAAGATTCATTCTATTTAAAATTAGACAAATGGACAATTAGAAGAACAGTTTGATGACGTCAGTACGACACTTGGAGAAGTTCTCGGGATGTTCGGTAAGAACCGAGTATTTTCCTTTAGTATCCTTATCAACAATAAGATACAAGTTGTTGCGGTTTGATCAGGTCCGTTGATTTGTTACCTCCCAAAGTAGGTTGGGTGTTTAGTTATCCATTTGGTTTCGATCAGGTTTTATAAACTTTTGAATTAATCTTGTAGGTGATATTTGAGTTTTAGATATATTTAGATTGGTTTGGTTAGTAACATTTTGGGTCTAGTAGATTTTATATTTTAGTTGTGGAAGTTCCTTATTTCAGTGATTAAAAATTCACAAATATTTTTACATAACGAGGTTTGAGTTTCAAAAACTTTAAAAAGTATATGTAAAATATTAAAACAATACTTAGAAAAGATTTTTAAATGATACAAACATAATTTTATAAGAGGGCTCATGGTGGTAAATCAGATGTGAAACATAATTAAACAAATACAGTTATTGACTGTAGAGTCATTTATGTAATGTTTCTCATATGTTGTAATACTATAATTAACATGAGTTAAAAGTATGTTTTTGTTTAAAATTTATTTTGATCTGAATTCATTTTAGTTTTCAACATAATTTAAGTTTGAATATTTTAAATGTTATATTGAATCATATCCAAAACTGAATATTAAAATTTTCATTTAAATTTACAATACTCTTAGTATTAATTTGGACATTCAAATTTGACCTTTTAAGTTTTTTTTACTATCTATTTTGGTTTGGATAATATTCATAAACCAAAATAACTATGCAACCAAAATGTGTTCTAATATTTTTTACATATTGAATTAATACATTCAAATTTTCCAGTTTAGATTTGGTTTTAGTTACAAGTTACAACTTACAAATGCTCAAAACTATTAAAAATAACAAATGGATAAGTCAATGGCTCTTGTTTTTAGGCAAGCTCTGTTCTATTTGTCAACCATAACTATTTTGCAACAAAGAAAAAAGGTTATTTGCATTAACCGTTGAGGCCATTAGGTTAGGGCAGACAAGTGATGAGATCTCTCCGACAAATCGTGGGAACGGCAAAGTAAACAAACGTGTCGATTGGTTTTCGGACGTTTGACTTTTGTTGTTAGTTGTGCGGTATAGTTTTTTTTTCTTGTTGACTCGAAGTTAATCCACTACCAGACATGGAATATTCCGTTGTAATCTACTAATCAAGTACTCACTATTCTTGGAATTTTGATACTAAAGTACAACACGTAATAATCCAATCATATACGTAGAACTTTTTAGCTTATAATTGACATATCGATCATAAGTGATTGTTTTCTTTCACTAACTTACATGTAAATATAAGGGAAACACTGATAATAAACCGTTTACAGCTATTCTATAGAGTGATCTACAGGAAAATATATTTTTAAGTTTTATTTACACAATATAACACATCTTAACCACATCGTGGTGATCTAGTAGTTTCACTATAGGAGGAATCGCCCTATAGATCCATGCCAGGGATCGATTCCCTATAGTGCGAAATTATTAGCTTTACATGTGGCCACGCGGATATAGACCATTGCTTACAGTCCATTTGAATACCCGAAAGAGGGTCTATTCGTGGGATACACCTCTCACCCGAAGATTAGGTTTGTGTCTTTAATAGACTCGGGTCCCTTTTGTTGACATGAAGAAATCATGGATTCCTAAAACATGGTTCCCAAAATTATGGACCTTGTTTATGGGAGCTCATGAATTCATGGATCCTTAAAACATGGTTCCCAAAATCATGGACCTTGTTTATGGGAATTCATGAATTCATGGACCTTGTTTATGGAAGATGTCTTTTGTATTCTCTATATATTACAATGTATTTGCAAAGAAATGAATCAAGAAAATAAGTTTCTCTCCTTCTTATTCTTATTTGTTCTTGAGTGTTCTTGAGTGTTCTTGAGTGTTCATACTCTTTCTCTTCATAAATCATCAATTCTAACATGGTATCAGAGCATTAAGCTCCTACTTCATTCCGAAAACCTTCTCTATCCTTCTCTTTTATTCAGCAAAGCTTTTATGTTATTCTCATTCCGCAAATCATAAAAATGGAGAAGGAAAACATAATTTCCGTGACCCTTGAGGGTCCTAATTATCTCTCATGGTCAAGAGTGGCCAGAATCACCTTGGGATGTCATGGACTTTGGGACAGCCATATCATGAAGGCTGGAACTTCAAAGAGGATGGCTGAAGAAGATAGATACGTGAACAACCACAACCAATGGGTTCAAGAAGACCAACAAGCTCTGGCTCTCATCTGTAACTCCTTGTCAAAACCAATCCTGAAGATCAATTCTCACATCAAAACCGCCAAGAGACTATGGGAGAGTCTTCAAACCGCTTATGGGTGTTTATGGGAGAGTCTCCAAACCATCTATGAGAACGACCGGTTCCTCAGCTTTCTCCTACACCTAGACTCATCATTCAACACACTGATAAATACTCCCTCTGTTCCTTATTATTCCATGTTTTAAGAAAAAAAATTGTTCCAAATTGATGTATGTTTTGTATTATCAATGCAAATTTGGTCAAAAATTACCTATTTTAACCTTGTTTATTTTCTTTTATATATGAAGATTATAAATTATGGAATATAAATTAAGCGTGTGATGTGTGATGCTTCGTAGTAAGCAAAGTCAAAAAACTACTTCGTGTGATGGAGTAGTTATTACGTTTGTACTTTAAACTCTTTTATATTCCATAAACTTCTTTCTTTCTAGTAGTAGTTCTGTCTAAATTTCTTTTTCATTTAAAATTCATAAATTATTTTGTGAAGATGGTCAATGAAGAAGCAGACATAGCAGAAGCTGTTCCATCATGTCAGTTAAATAATTACAAAGTTATACATAAATTTGACTTAAATAAAATTCCAGAGATGAGTGAAGACATATACACTTTTTTAAATAAATTTTGAGAACTTCACATTTTGTACGTGATCAGTTAATAAAAACATATACTCCCTCCGTTCCTGAAAGTAGGATTTTATAGAATTTGCACGTTTATTAAGAACATAATTAATGTTTATGATTAACTATATTATTTATTTCTATTATGCAGTTTCCAATAACTATTGACCAATAAGATTTAAACAGTTTAATTATTTTTAATTAATGTTTCTTGAAAGTATACAATTCATTAACACTAATTAATAAAAGTACCTTAAAATTCTAGAAAATCTTATTTTGTGGAACAAAAAAAAACTCCCACAAAATCTTACTTTCGGGAACGGAGGGAGTACACTTTTTAATAGCCATGTTGACCACAATAAATTGAAAATATTGGGATCTTCAATATTTAGAATTGAATGTACAATAATGACGATCTAGTTTTTATATACTACTCCAATTTTTATGTCAATATCAATTTTATTTCTCTCTTTTGGTAATAATAACAAGGTTAAAACAATCATTTTAACAAGTTTCTTAATATTTGTGCTAATCCTAAAACATGGAATAATAAGGAACAGAGGGAGTAATTTCTTTACTGGAAGAAAGATTTCATGCCTAGATGATGGTGATCCTCTCAAAGGCCAGCCGAATAAATGTAAACCCAAGGAGCATCAAGCAATTCAAGGGAGAACCATGTATTCTGCTCACATGGGTGATTCAACTGAAGACATGCGGAGAAATCAAGTTGGTACAACCTCATCTGATGATTTTGTGACCAGAAAAGACGCCAATTCCTTTATCTGGAGCACTGTCTTGGCTCTCATTGCTTCCAAGAAGGCTGGTACACATTCTCTTGACTCTAAACCTATCATAATAGATTCAGGAGCAAGCCATCACATGATTTGTGATAGGAACTTGATTAGTAATATCCAGCCTGCCGTAGGGAATGTAGTCATAGCAAATTGTGATAAGGTGAAGATAGAAGGGATAGGGAACCTTAAAGTGTTTGATAAGGAATCTACAGCCTTGTATATGCCTGGATTTTCATCTAACTTGTTATCAGTAAGAAGGGCTACGATTGATTTGGGCTGCCAAGTTGTGTTCAGACCAGATGAAGTTGAGTTTCAAGACCTGAAGACAGGAAAGGTCATTGGAAAAGGGCACAACCATCAGCAGATGTATCATCTTGAGAGGAATATGGTGCCAGAATCATCTATGCCTCACTGCCTGGCTAGCACCGTTAATGGCGCTGAGAACACAATATGGCATGCCAGATTGGGACATCCCCATACAAGAGCTCTAAACCTGATATTCCTTGGAGTGGTGTCTAAGAATGAAGAGTGTGAAGCCTGCATATTGGGGAAGCATTGTAGGACAGTCTTTCCACGGTCTGGCACCACCTATGAGAGTTGCTTTGACTTGGTTCACTCTGATGTATGGACGGCTCCATGTGTGTCAAGGGAGAATCACAAATACTTTGTCACCTTCATTGATGAAAAATCCAAATACACTTGGTTGACACTGATTCAGTCCAAGGATAGGGTGTTAGACGCCTTCAAGAATTTCCAAGCTCATGTCTCCAACCACTTCAATGCCAAGCTGAAGATCCTCAGATCAGACAATGGTGGAGAATACACAAGTCATGCATTCAAACAGTACCTGGCTCAACATGGGATTATTCATCAAACAAGCTGTCCATATACTCCTCAACAAAACGGAGTTGCTGAAAGGAAGAACAGACACCTGATGGAGGTAGCCAGATCAATGATGTTCCACACCAATGTTCCAAAAAGATTCTGGAGTGATGCGGTGGTGACTGCTACTTATCTGATCAATAGGACTCCAACTCAAGTCCTCAAAGATCTATCACCGTTTGAAGTCCTTAACCAGACCAAGCCAGCTTTGGACCACTTACGGGTGTTTGGATGTCTCTGCTTTGTGCTGATACCAGGGGAGCAAAGAAACAAACTGGATGCCAGGAGCACAAAAGCGATGTTCATTGGCTACTCTCCAACACAAAAGGGGTATAAGTGCTATGATCCAGTAGCCAGAAAAGTTTTAATATCAAGGGATGTGAAGTTTGTGGAAACAAAGGGATATTATGAGGTGAAGAATTGGGATGATCTGAGGGACTTACCGCAATCAGAAAGAGCCACAAACCTTAGAATCATTTTGGAGAACTTCGGCATTAGCATGTCTCCAGCAACTCAAGAAACAAGAAGGAATATCCCTGAAGCTACTGCACCGGTTCCAGAAGCTGTAGTTGAAGAAGATGTGATTAATGAAAATGAAAAAATTGCCCATCCTGACCCTGAAAAGGGGAATCAACAAGAAGCTCATGATCAGGATGAGACCAAATCAGAATCAGTTCCTGAGACTCAAGATCAAGTTCCAGAAGAAACAAATGAGGCAGCACCTGATCAGATACAGCCTTTGCGAAGGAGCACAAGAATCAGGCAACCGAAAGTCTACTTTAATGCTAAAGCTGTGGCACATCTAGTGAGTGCAGTATGCTCGCTTGCTCAATATCCAGAAGAACATCAAGTCTTCATTGGAGAATTGGATCAAGAGTACATCCCAAACACCTATGAAGAGGCAATGCAAGATAAAGAATGGAGAGAGTCTGTTGAAGAAGAGATCAATGCCATGATCAAGAACAACACCTGGTATGAGACTGAGCTTCCAAGAGGAAAGAAAGCCGTGACCAGCAGACTCTTGCATACCATCAAGTATCTTGCAAATGGAAAGCCAGAAAGGAAGAAAACCAGACTGGTAGCAAGAGGATACACACAAGTGTATAGAGAAGATTATCTAGACACGTTTGCACCAGTGGCGAAGCTTCATACAATCCGGATACTCATCTCATTGGCAGTGAACCTAGAGTGGGATCTTTGGCAAATGGATGTAAAGAATGCTTTTCTACAAGGTGAACTAGAAGATGAAGTGTACATGAGACCACCTCCGGGAATGAAAGAGATGGTAAAACCAGGAAATGTCCTCAGACTCAGAAAGGCGATCTATGGCTTGAAGCAATCACCAAGAGCTTGGTACCACAAACTAAGCACTACATTGAATGGAAGAGGATTTGTGAAGTCTCAAGCGGATCACACACTCTTCACTCTCACCAGCAAGTCCGGGATTATTGTGATCCTAGTCTATGTGGACGACATCATCATTACTGGTAGTGACAAGGAGGGGATCAGTGCCACCAAGACATTCCTCAAGACCGCATTTGACATCAAGGATCTAGGTGAACTGAAGTACTTCCTCGGGATTGAGATGTGCAGATCAAAGGAGGGGTTGTTCATGTCCCAAAGAAAATATACTTTGGATATTCTAAAGGAGGCAGGAGATCTTGGAAGAAGACAAGCCAAGACACCACTTGAAGAAGGCTACAAGACACTGCGAGAGGGGGAGTATGAAGATACTCCATTTGAAGATGTCAAGCAATATAGGAGAATTGTTGGAAAGCTGATCTATCTAACCATTACCCGGCCAGATGTTTGTTTTGCAGTAAATCAGGTGAGCCAGCACATGCAAAATCCCAAGGTTCATCACTGGAACATGGTGGAGAGAATCCTAAGATACTTAAGGGAGGCTCCGGGTCAAGGCGTATGGATGGCTTGCAACAGAAACACTGAGGTTGTTGGATACTGTGATGCAGATTGGGCTGGAGACAGAACAGACAGAAGATCAACTACCGGCTATTGCACATTCATTGGAGGAAATCTGGTTACATGGAAGAGTAAGAAGCAGAAGGTTGTGTCTTGCTCAAGTGCAGAAGCAGAGTATAGATCAATGAGGAAATTAACCAGTGAACTCATCTGGATAAAGAGTCTTCTAGGCGACTTGGGGATTGAGATCACCAACCCCATGACCATGCATTGTGACAACCAAGCCGCAATACACATTGCGTCCAATTCAGTCTTCCATGAGAGGACAAAACACATAGAAGTAGACTGCCACAAGGTAAGACAAGCAGTAGAGCAGCAAGTGATCCTCCCATGCTACACAAGGAGTGAAGATCAACTGGCGGACATCTTCACCAAGGCGGCCAGCAGCAAAGTTTGTGAGTCCATTCTTCCAAGACTAGGACTCATAAACCTTCCATGTCAGTGATCCCCTCACCATGGAGTGTTCTACTCTTTTTCCTTTGCTTGATTTTTATCCCAAGTGGTTTTTTCAAGTAAAGGTTTTAATGAGGGAATACTTCATGGCTTTCCAAGCTTGACTTGTTTCATATGGTCAAGCTTGAGGGGGAGTGTTGACATGAAGAAATCATGGATTCCTAAAACATGGTTCCCAAAATTATGGACCTTGTTTATGGGAGCTCATGAATTCATGGATCCTTAAAACATGGTTCCCAAAATCATGGACCTTGTTTATGGGAGTTCATGAATTCATGGACCTTGTTTATGGAAGATGTCTTTTGTATTCTCTATATATTACAATGTATTTGCAAAGAAATGAATCAAGAAAATAAGTTTCTCTCCTTCTTATTCTTATTTGTTCTTGAGTGTTCTTGAGTGTTCTTGAGTGTTCATACTCTTTCTCTTCATAAATCATCAATTCTAACACCTTTTAGCCTTCAGAAAAAATATAACACATCTTTATACTAAGGTACTTTTTCAGTTTGGTAAGTGTGATAGAAGAGGAATCGCCCTGTAGGTCCAGGCCAGAGATCGATTTCCCTCTAGTGCGACCATTGCTTACGGTCCATTTGAATACCAGAGAGAGGGTCTATCCGTGGGATGCACCTCTCACTCGGGGGTTAGGTCTGTGTCTTTAATAGACTCGGGTCCCTTTTAGCCTTCAAAAAAATAAAACACATCTTTATACTAAGGTACTTTTTCAGTTTGGTAAGTGTGATAGAGTCGGGAAAAGACAAACTAGACGGTGTTTGATTAGAATATCTTTTGGATTAGTTACTTTTTAAAATTAAAATTTAGTAAGTGTTGGACCCTAGAAAAAATAAATTGTTTTTTTCATTTGGATATGTAACCTTTTTTGTCTAGATTGCAGACACAACAACTATTGTGGTTATGATTCTCTAGGTTGCAAGGTAAAAGTGAGTTCGAAAATACAAAACAATGATGGTTGTTTGATTTAGGCGACGATAGAGACGACATTTGCTTCATCTTCATTCATCGATCTTTCTTTTCATCACTGCAACGTCGTTTCCGTCGAACCACCGCACCTCCATCTCTTTGTCTCGCCTGAGCCGTGATTATCTCGTCGCCACTCCGTTGGTGCTCTGTCGTCTTTTATATCGCCGTATTTCTCTTCTCCATCTGTGTCGTCATGCTACGATGTGCTGAGAAGCAGTAGGTCGAAATCGAGTGCTTCACAACGGACGAAACAGTTTCATTGATGCTTCGCCAGTTTCGATCACTGCTCCGCCATGGTGAGCCGCCACAGCCATATCTCCTATACGTTGTCTAAGTCATCGAAAATTAAAGTTGGGTCGAGTTCATCACATCGAGCGGTCATGACCTCTTCAAACGCTCGGTCCACGCTTATTGGACAAAGGACTGAGAGCCGGATATCAGTCCTCGATCGCTGCTTGCTCTATGAACTCATGATCCATTTTCCCTATTTTGCTCATTTCGTCGCTGCTATTTTGAGAATTTTTTAACTTTGGCCCCAAACTTTCAATTTATGAAATTTTTATGCATTTTTCCCTAAACTTATGCTTGTATATTGCAGCCCCTGCGTATGCAGAAAAGAAAATACAACATCTTATAACAACTAAATGCAATTTTTGAACATAAAAATAACTAAATAAATGCAAAATAACGTCTATAGAAACAACATTATATATTATTTGAGCACCCATGACTGATGTTGAGTTAAGAAATAGAAGCATAACATGACAATAATGTACAATTTTGGTTGGATGTGGATGGTCTGTTAATTGTGTTCACATGGTTATATATGTACATTGACAATGAATTGTACACATGGATACTTACGCTTATGTACATCTTGTATTTGTGTATAATACACGGTACTGTGCAAAAAATCATGGAATGTACACGACTGGAGCATTCAGATGTACACTGAGCACTCATAATTGGATGTTTTTGGTATGCAATGTGAATTATTAGAGAATGCCTTTTGCACACTGTTTTCATATGTATATTTTTGGTTTATTCTTTTTTTTCATTCCAACTAGATGTACGCATGTTATTTTATATTCTCATTTTTGACTTTTTAGCGTTCGCACGATTAAAAAAATTTAAACATGTATACATGTTCTCAACTATCCATATGTACAATATTTTCACAAATGTGTATGACAACAAATTCATGCAGACCAAATTTTTGCTTAATGGTGAATGTGTATACTTACTTGTTCGGTCTCCCAGCTTTATAGATACCATAAGAAATCTCCGATAAAACTTGATTAGTATCATAGCATATAGAAAACTAAAAAGCCAAAATCACTTTAGTACAATCTTGTTTGAAGATCAAACTTTATAAGAAGAGTATACTGACATAAAAGAGATGCTAAATTAATTCAAAAATTCAACATCTTTTTAAGTCGTATAAATGTGTACGAAAAAGTGTGATAGCATACATGTGTAAAATAAATAATGTAGTGTACATGTGTACAATAACAAGGGTAGTGTACATGTATACAAAAGCCAAAAGTTAGTCCAATCTAACTAAAAATAAAAATAAACACACACTAATCATTTTTATTGCATACAACAAGGGCTACAATACATAATTTGAAAGGTTAGTGCCAATTAAAAAGACAAATCTGTGTATTCAATAGTTTGGGGGGGGTGAACTGAAAAACATTACTAAATATGAATTATCTAAAGTGCAAATAAAAGAAAGATGATTTGGTGGAAATCGATCTGCAGCTTTCTCTTCTTTCTAAACTAGCCACCAACGTAAGGAGACAAGAGCAGTTCCCAATAATAGTCTATGTTATTCACCAAAAAAAATAGCCGCTCTCGTGCCACATCCCGAAGAAGCTTGACGCTAGCCTCTCTAATTCAAACTTCTGACATATACAATCTTCTGCCATAACCAATAAATTCGATAAAAAGATACATCTCTATCAAACCACTAACAAGACTAAAGGATTTAGCTTTATAATACCATGGATCTTAGATTAAAATACCTGGAGAAAGGCTTCAAGATCCACAAAAACGCAAGTATAAGTACGCCATTCACTGAGAAACCCACCTACATTGAAGAAAACAATTGTGATCTGCTTAAAGATTCTTGATTTGATTCAATACTCAAAACAGGATTACCAATGCAATTCGAAAGGTTGAGACTTTACCAGCTTCGTGGAGATGGAAACAACACGATTGATCGACTCACCCACTTCAATGACTTCACATACACAAATAAGAAAATTGTATATGCTTCTCATGGGTTAGGGTTTTGATGTGAAAAAAAAATCAACTTTGATGAATACTAGAGAAGAAAATAGAGAAGTCAAAATCGAGAAAAAGAAGAACGAGGCGGCATATTCGATCACGAAGTTGGAGTTGTCGGAGATTAAATGGAGAATCTAAGAGATGGCCGAAACCAAGGAGATACAAACAATCAATTTCCTTGCAATTGACCCTTCGCTTCTCATCTCTATTAATTTGATTTATGTTGATTGAGTCAACTTCACCTTGATTTTGGGGTTGAGGCGAACATGAAAAAAGAGATCTAAGATGAGAAATGAAAAATAGTTGTCCTGAGTCAGATCATATAATTTTGGTTACTTTAATAGTCACTTTAGTTAATTTACTTGGTTTTTTTCACGGGGTTTGGTTGGCAAAAATGTCCAAATAGACACAAGTGATATATTGTGTTATTAATAAGTCAGTGACTCGAGTGTAAATATTATTCTATATGTGTTGCCTAAAAAAACGAGAGAACTTAATAGAAAAGTAGTTAGGGTGATTAACTACTTCAAATTGTCGAATTTTTGGTGCATACCAATCAACCAATACTAATTAGGCTTATATGTTTGTGCAGTATTAAGGTAATTTGGTTTGTGCAGGTTAGAAAAATCAGTTTTGAATTGCACTGATTAATAATTTGATTTGATTCGGTCTGATAATAAACTTTTATTTGTTTGGTTTGTGACAAAAAAATATTTTTTTGTCATATCTTATTTTTCTTAATAGTTTCGATATATTTTGCATGTTCGATATAGGTTTGTATACTTGGCAAACTTGTTTCAGTTTGAAAGATTAGTTTATTAGACCAAAAGTAGAAGAAGAAAAAAAATCAAAAAAACAATTGTGAAAAATATCAATAATCAATAGTTGTTCCAGTTTATCAAACAAACCAAATTGATTATTAATTCTCTAAGAAATACCGACCGGAGTTTCCGAGTAAAGTTGCGTTCTTAAATACCGACCGGATTCTAGAATCCAAAAAGAGAGTAATTGAAAAGTTGCGATTCAAAAAATATATAATTTGAGTAATAAAATAAGTTATATTATTACCGCTTAAAATTTGTCAACAATAAGTTATATCTTATTCTTTTCAAAATATAAAATAAGGTTTTTAGTAAAATAAATTAATGTTTAACTTTTGAATTATAAGCGCTTAAAATTTGTCAACAACAAGTTATATCGTATTCTTTTCAAAAAATATAAATAATTTTTTGTCAGCAAAAATATATTGTCGACAGAGAAAAAAGAATAAAAAAATAATATAATATACTTTTTAGGCAAGTGTCCCCAAATTAAAAAAATATATACTTATTAGGTACTAGCTAACTCGTGAGTTGACCTCCAAAAAAAACAAGTTATGGATTAATTAATTGATAAAATTTTCAAATACCTTCTGCTTCTTTATACATGTGCATCTACCTGACTACCTCTGGTAACTATTTACATATTAAGAAAACGTCATTTTCTGAAAGAAAATCCGCCGCAACTATCATACATAAAGGTAGGAGATATAAGTGGTTCAAAAAAAAAAGCTTCTGGGAGATATCTGCCCTTCCGTGAACGTGAAGTACTATATTAACGGTCCACCACTTGTAGGTTATCCTTTCAATTAGACTCCAAAAATAAGATATTATTTTGAGATTTAATGGACCCATACCATATATAATTATATATATATATATTTTTGTAAATTAACCCATACCATATTTATAAATTACAGATCGAGCAATCCACTTGGAAAACGTATTAGACAATGAAAGTGCAAGTGCAGCATGTCATTCGTTGGTACTAAGCTTTAATGTTCGTTTCTAATCTAAATCATATGCATGATTTATGATTAAAATAACAAGGTCATGTATTTACTCGGAAAAGAGATGCATGCAAAGAAAGTTATAATAATCAGGAACTGTTTGACATTAAGGCGCGTGGTTTTAGAGACAATTTTTACTAGTATTTATGTTGATTTGCTTTGATAATTACTTTAAATCAAATAAATAGTAAGTACTAAGATGCATGGCGATGAGCAAAACACAATAAAGACAGAAATTGCTGTTTATGTTGATAAGTGTCGTGGGAGAAGAAGACAAAGATGAAGCAGAAAGAGCTCGAAACTAAGGTGGCCGACAATACAACATGCTTATGTTATTGCAACTCGGGAGAAACCTCTAACAACATCATCTTCAACTTTTCTGATTTTCTTAGGCAAATGCATTAATATTAAGACATTAAACTAATGCTTAGAATCAGATAATTCGAATTTCAAAACAGGCTACTATTAGAAAATGTAAATGATTTGATTCACTAAAGTTTATATTCAATGTTAAAACTGAGGGACCACAGGCAACGACACTGCTTCTAACGTCTAAAGAATAGTAAATGCCAACCAATGGCCAGTTGTAGGCGTCGAACTCTGTCTTCCATATCGTTCATTTTTAAATTGCATGCGATGCGAGTGTGATTTATATTATTGATGTTTTCCAGTGCTTATTTATTTTAAATTACGGTTTCGTTGAAAAGTCTAGTTCAGCAACTTTTACATTTCAAGAATCATTTGTCTTGTAAACAATGAGATGAGAACAACAAGATGATCAACTCAAATGTCGATCACGTAGGCCATGGTGTGTTACTTGTTAGGCTTTCATCTTTCACTAAACAAACAAACATTTAGTTTAGTTACATTAAATTGGTGGAACACATGATGTGTGTGGGACTGAACTGCTAAATTGGCGGAGAATTGGTTTGGTGAAGTAAAATAATAACAACGAGAAAAGCTTAACAACGTGCCGTTTTGGGGTCCAGTGAGAAAACACAAAAAACAGCAACGTGTTCTCCGCCTACAACACAAAAACATGAGTTTATCTTTCACGTGTTGTTTTTTCGTTCTCACTTTGACCATTGTCTTCTTCCTCTTTTTTCACAAACACAATCTTTCTTTTCCTTTTTTTTGATCAAAACACAATCGTTCTTTTCTTATTATGTTTTTCTTATCCTTTATCGACTTTTTCTATGTCGGTGTTTGAACCGAGTTGAGTCGGTTTCCAGTAAAGGAACGAAACTCGTCGGTGGGTTAGTTTTGAAAACGTTTATATTAAGTTGAATGACGTTCTGTCGGATACAAAGATGGAAGTACAAAAAGGACAGTAGCCGGTGCTCAGAGAGATGGCCGGGAAAGTACAAATTAGTAGAACAAAAGATATAAACCCTAATTCTAGCTGCCAGATATGAGTGTGTTCATTGTGATCCCCTTTCTCCTTGCCTCCCTTCTCCTTTATATATGTGGCTTAAAGCAGTGGATGCTCTAAGTCGGTTCGTCTTAATGGGTCCTTACTCGTGCGGGCCGACTGATTACGTCATCAGGCCGATTGTCCTTTAGTCGTCTTAGTGAGTCGGCTGAAAGCATACCATGACGGCTAAAAGCAGTCTGAAGAGAGGCACGTGCCAGCCATGTGTTCTTAGCCGTAAGTCGAGCCGAGTAACCTTGAATTTGATGAGCCAGGCCAACTATTTCGTGGGCCTTGTGGAGGATGTAATCCACCTTCTACAGTAAATCTCCCCCAATTCATTGATGTACGGCTTAGCCGATCTATAGGATTTTCAATGTGGGTATTGGACCGCGGGAGAAGGCCCAAAAGCATTTGGAGCGGGGCGGGTATGGGCCAGGCAATTCATATCCCGCGAAATGGCGGGCCTAACGGGATGAGTTTGTGCGGAACCAGTCCTAAAGCGGGAAGGCCCACTTTCACCGGCGAGAGACTCAATGGCCCGCTTTCTTGACTATTCAGTACTTCGATCTTCATTGTTCTGTACCTGAAAAAAGCAGAGAGAAAGAGAGTGAAAAGCGACGTGGGAAGAAACAGAGCTCAGACAACGGCGGTTCCCGTGGGAATAAACAGAGCTCAGACGATGGAGGTTCCATGTCCGTCCCTGTTTCTTCTTCGAGCTGCAGCATAGGAGCTACACCGACAACGAGAAAACTTCAAGAAAGTTAGTTTCTTTGGTTGGATCTTCACAATCGGACATGCAGAGGAGCTAAACCGACAAGGCTTCAAGAAAGTCGGTTTCTTTGGTTGGATCTTCACAGATCAGACATGCAGAGGAGCTAAACTGACAAGGCTTCAAGAAAGTCGGTTTCTTTGGTCGGATCTTCACAGATCGGACATGCAAAGAAGCTAAACCGACAAGGTTTCCTCACATAAGGTATTTTTTTCTTGTTTTATTGTTAGTACATGAGTATCTTTCCGTTCTACTACCTCTTTTACATGTTGATGGGTTTGACTTTTCTACCTGATTTGTCTTTTGAGGTGCATGATCTCCTCGTCGTTGTTCATATGGAGACTCAACTAAAGAAAGAAAACGTGCACAGATTGCTCAAGGTTGGCCGTTTCTTCTTTCTTTCTGTCTTGTTAAATAGTTACAAAGTTTTTGTTTCTTCTTGCTTTGTATTTACTCAAGGTTAACTAATTGTTTTTCTCTTCGATTAGCTGTTGCTCCCGAGGTTACTGTGGTACCACCTTCATGGTTAATGGCTTTGGTATTCCATGCTCTAAAAGTGGCAACAACACCAGGTGGGCATCTAAGGAACTGTGCATGCTACTTCTTATCGGGTTTTTTAAATTGTTAGCTTTATTTAAAAATTTCAATGGAAATCACATATCATCTCCTAAAAAATACATATACTTCTGCGTTTGTATCAGGCCTACTCCCTCCAGGAACTCAGTTTGACCTCTTTCGTGGGACATCAGCTATGAAACAAGATGTGGAAGACACATATCCTACTCCGGCAGATAAGTTCTATGATTGTTGTTTTCACGTGAAAGATAGTCAAAAACTCACAACTTTGATTATTGTTTCTAGATTAGATTTGTTTCACTCCTGCTTAGTAATTTGTGTATGTTTAATTTGACAAAGAGGCTCCAAAGTACAAAGCTTGGTTCGATGGGAAGACAGAGGAGGAGCTCGAGAATCTTGAGGACAATGAACGTCAGGTTAACAACCTTTCATTCCCATTTAACAGCTTCAGGACCAAAGGTTAGTCGGTGTGTTATGTAGAATTAGTAATCATTGATCGAAGAACTAGATGTCTTGCTTAGAACTCACTGTTTAGATAGGAGAACTCCTTGTTTTGCTTAGAACTCATGGTTAAGATAGGATAACTCACTGTCTTTCTTAGAACTCCATGTATTGATTTGAGAACTCACTGCCTTGCTTAGAAATTTTAAGAATTGATAGGAGAACTTGATGTCTTGCCTTAATCTGTTGTTAGATTCTTGTCTTTGAGAAATTAAAATGTTTAAGTTGGTTGACGTAAAGCAACTAAGCAAGTTCAAAATTTAATTGTAATTTTTAACAAAATTTAATTAAATTATTCACAAATTTTTAAAAACCCCACCACCACTTAACACAGTAAATCACGTAGGCCGTAGCTTAGGTCAATTAGCTGTATCTCGTAAGTTAGCTAATTAGCACGTAACACTGTCATCAAACAAACCAATTGGGACGTGATAGACAATGGGATCAAGAAGCGACTCAGAAGTGACGCTAATACTTGCGACTTAGGGACTCAACAAGTCTTATCTAGACTTGCAGCAGTTGATGATATCTCTGATTAGGTTACTGATGGTATTAATGATGGACATAAGCAAGGAACCAAAATAAATCTCATCAGACTTGTTGATTCAGAAGATGATACTAATGTTGAGATCACTCCACCAACCCAAACGAGGAAGCCTCGCAGACTAAACACTTTTGGTACAGCCTCAGGGAAACCCATGTTCCATTCCACTCTAGATGGAGGTAGTGGCTCCTCCGCACAGGCTTGTAGTCAGAAGAAGTCTGTTCCTATGAAATCCATGAATCGTGGAGGGAGAAGAAAGCCATTTAGTCAGGGCTCCTCTTATCAGTCGCGAAAAAACAAGGGCTCCTCTAGTCAATCCCAGAAGATGAACAAGATCTAAGAGGACATACCAGATTTTGATGATGAATTAGAAGAAGATGAGTTGGATGAGGATGAAAACGGTTCGCATGATAGGGAGGATAGGCGCAAAGATCAGACGTGTGGGTCGATTTCAAGGTGGTTGAAAAACAAAATGGAGACTTGAAACCTGTATGCAATCATTGCAAAAATGATTATGCATGGTATTCTCACTCGCATGGAACAAGTGGGTTGAGAAGGCATCGACTGAGGTGTAAAATGTATCCAAGGAATACATGAAAGCAACAACAACTCAATGCTGAAGGGAAAGTGGTATTTCGCAAATATGATCATACTATGTTTAGGCAGATGATAGTTAAGACAATAGTTCAGCATGATCGTCTTAATCTTACGTGGAGAATGAAAAAATGAGAGAGACATGGAAGTATTTGAATGTTGATGTTAAGTTCATCTGCCGAAACCCGACAAGAGAAGATGTGTATCGATTGTATGAAAGCGAGAGAGGTACACTGAAGAGGGAATTAGCAAGTTTCCTGGACGAGTCTCCTTCAAGTTTGCTTTGTGGACGTCATTGAAACGGGAAGGATACATGTGTGTGACATCACATTACATTGATCGGAACTGAAAGTTGAACAACAAGATCTTGACATTTTCTACTCTACCACCACCACATAATGGTATGAATGTTTCGATTCATCTCCTTGATACACTGAAAGAGTGGTGATACGGCCTTGGATAGGCTGCCTCTCTCACAAATCACTTGAAGGAGGGTGAAATGGATCCTAAAGCTTTGAGACTCTAGGATGGACGTGATGAACTTCACACCTAGGCTGCGGAAGACTTAGATGTTGTTTTGCTACAGCTATCTACGAGTGTCAACTCGCTTTGTTGATGCATCCTGGACAGTCACGTAAACAGAAGAGTAATCTTCCTGGTGACGAGTGGATGCTCAAACAATATGAACAAGCTTGACCACGTGATTGGACAAGGTAGAAGCCTCCAAAGAGATGAAATTTAAGCCAAAGCTATGGTTTTATTAAAATGAATGGTTTAATTACATATGGTCTTGTGCCTGACTTATAAAGACAAAATCAGAAAACCCTAACTAGAAAAATACTAATTCTAATCAAAAAAGGAAAAATAAAACCAACCCCTAATGGGTTTATAAAACCAACCCCTAATGGGTTTACAAAACCAACCCCTAATGGGTTTACACTTTAATAAAACCCTAAAGAACTTAAAATAAACTAGTAGGTCGAACTTGAACCAAGCAGGCCAATCTTTCTTCTTTTTAGGCCGATATGGGCCATATTCGACCATAAAATCCTTGGGCTCGTCCATGACCATCTTCAGCACGTCCTTGCTCTCTTTCTGGTCCAGGTAGCACGTGAGGAGATCCCTCTTAGTCCATGTAACACTCTGCTCCATTGATCTCCTAATAACATGTTCCAAGGCCATTCCAAGAGCATTCTTCTTCTCACGGTCCGGTACCTCATGGATCAAACCTGTCAGCTCTATGAATGACCCATGAAACCACAATTCAGGCACTGACATAAGTATTCCACATGTGGTTTTCAAATCCTTGAGAGGCTGATCCAGGTCGCATCATTGCATTCTTCTTCTCACGGTCCAGTACCTCATGGATCAAACCTGCCAGCTCTATGAATGACCCATGAAACTACACTTCAAGCACTAACCTAAGTATTCCACACGTGGTCTTCAAATCCTTGAATTTGAGGTGATCCAGGTCGCATCAAGTGGGGAATTGAAAAAAGTGTTCTCTATCACATTAGACAATGCTACAAGTAATGACTCGATGCAAAACATTGTTAAATCGCAGCTGATGTTAAGTGATGACTTATTGTGTGGCAGAGAATTTTACATGTCAAATGTGCTGCTCACATACTTAAACTCATATTGCAAGATGGTCTGAAGGTTATTGAAGGATCTTTACACAAAGTAAGAGAGATTATTAAGTATGTGCTAGGATCAGAGACGCGTGAAACTTTGTTCGAAAAATGTATGGTTGCTGCTAGTATAACTGAAGACGCGGGTCTGGTATTGAATGTGCAAACAAGGTGGAACTCTACTTACTATATTCTTGAAAGAACCATCAAGTACCTTCAAGCATTTTTTAAGTTCGAGACATTTGATAAGAAAAGGTATAAAATGACGCCAACAACTAAGGAATAAACACAAGCTGAGAATATGCAGTTTTTGTGCCCTTTCGCCCAGATCACAAAACTGATGTCAGGTTCTAATTACCCCACTTCAAAATTGTATTTTTATTAAGTTTTGAAGATCCATGAATGGCTTCAAATAAATGAGGACAGCGGAGATGAGATTGTTAGAAAAATGGTTCCACCGATGAAAGAGAAGTTTGATAAGTACTGGGAAGAAGTTAGTGGTGTTTTTGCAATGGAAGCAATTTTTGATCCACGGTTTTAGCTTTCAACTGTGGACTGTTGTTTAGGGAAGCTTGACATGAGTACACGTGATGCAAAACTGAAGAACTTGCGCCAAAAGCTAAGTATTTTGTTCGAGTCTTACGACAAATAATCCAAGACTAACTCACCTTCTACAGAGCCACGTGAGATGGTTGCACAAAACGCTCCTGCTGGAGGATCTATGGGACTGTTTGGGAACTACCAATTGAGTCTTTTTGAATTTTCACCTTTCTGGTTTTGTTTTGAAATCGTTCTTAATTTTTTTTCAAAAACCTCATAGGATTTCTTTGCCTTTTGCAAATTCAGCGGCGTTGCTAGTGGAAAGACATCTCTAGAAAATCATCTTGATGAAACTCCTTTGGACATTGATAGTTTAAGGAGCTTGGACATACTCCAATTCTAGAAAGTTAACACTCATCGATATGGTGGTTTCGCTGCAATGGCTTGTGACCTGCTGAGTATTCCTATCACAACAGTGGCTTCAAAGTCCTCCTTTAGTATTGGGCTGCGGGTTCTTAACAAATATAAGATCCGTCTACTCCCAAAAAATGTGTAAGCTCTTATATGCACTAGGAATTGGATCAAGGGATATGAGGCTTATGAACATGGTAAATAACTCACATTATTTTTGTTTAATAGTACCATTATCAATATTAATTATTTTGAAATTTACAGAAGATGAAATCGATCATGAAGAGGAGACGTTACCATCTTTTGAGTCTATTTCCAATTCGGAGGAAGATGAAAATGTATAAGTTTGATATATCTTCATGAATTTCTGTTTTGCTTTACAAAAAATTGGGATTTCTATTTTAAGCTGCTTGGTTTTGTTTTCAATACTATAATTTGGTGTTTTGCTTTATTAGTTATTACAATGTCAAATTTAATGGTTAAGTATGTTGATTGGTTTTGTTTTCAGTTAGGCAATAACAGACAAGAGACATGGACAATGACTAACGTGTAATGTCCAAATTTAGTATTTTTGTTTAGACATGGATCATAAAGAAACATGGTCAAACGTCTAACGTCCAAATTTCAAACATGAACGAGACTAAGCTGTGATCAATGAGTCAGATAAAGGGATTCCTTATGTAGAGAACAATTCAATATACATATGGTCATATCTAAACTCAATGTATTGATCATGTTTGTATGTTGTTTGGTCTTGAAGGAGGCAGTAGCAGACGTCCCGCAGAACGGCTCGCAAAGGCCTAGTAATATGGCAGTACGAGTTTGGGTCGGTCATTCCGGAGACTGATGCCCGCGCGGTATGGGCCCGATATTACCCGCTTGAAGACGAACCCGCTTCGGTACAGGACAAGACGGATAAACCTGTTTGAGAATCCTACCGATCTCAATGGATTTGTAGATCTTGGTTCAAAAATAGATGGTTTAGTGCGAGAGACTGGTCCTCGGCGCTTTTGTCGGTCTTTTGATTTTTCATCTCGGTGAACAACTCTATGGGATCGCTTGATCTCATTACACATGGCGAGGTTTGGTATCTCGGTAAGCGACAGAATGGAGCCATCATATCGTGTTGTTCTAAAGTAGTTGGGTCATTCTTCGGCGAGCGACATAACATAATCATTGGATTGTTTAGTCGTCTCGGCGAAAAACTCAATGGCTCGTTAGATCGCGCGCATGTTGGGAGATACGAGTTGCCTTTAACGAGAAGTAGATCGAGATCAAAGATCATGCTGTGTCGGGAACATTGGATCGTCTGTCGGCAATCAACTGGATGTGACGAGAGGAGGTGGTCGCTTGATGGGACAGAGAGTCGAGTTGTCTGGAAGTCGATCGGCCATAGAAATTCGAATGGTTGCAAGGGAAGTGGGCATCTCGTAAGAGTCCAGGCCCATTTATGTCGAAAGTCGAAAGGTCGCATAGAAAAAAAAAGGTGGTTAAGGCCTGATTCCTCTGGGAATCGTGCCCTTCCTTCTCTTATAAATACGCGTTCCCTTCTCATTCTCCCCATTCTTCTTAGCGAGCGCATGTATTCTTCCTCTCCCTTCTCTCTACTTTCTCTCTCTAGCCTCTGTTGTAGAATATATAGTTTTTATCGGTAAGGATATGTCCACGGGGAAGGTTGACTCGAGAGGAAAAGGGGAAGGCAATAGCCATTGCGTTGAATCCCGCCAGATACGAGACAACCAACGAGCCTCTCGAGGACTTCGATTTGGTGCATCGGAACGCACTGACGGATGTAGCCAGCCTCAGTTTGTCGCAGAGGCTTCTAGTAGTAGACGCGGAAATGGAGGTTCGAGGGGAAGATGATGGTAACGCTGTGGCAGATTTTCTAGGCGACCAACAATCTAGGCCAGTTAGACCTAGGCCTGCCTGACCTAGGCCAGTTTGGAAAGGGAAAGTGACGGAGACTCCCCCTCCCATCCTGACCCGCCACCTCGGTCGCAATGTTTTAGGTGGCTTTCTGTCTTCCTCTGGGTTACTACGTCCGTCAATGTCGCGAGACAATCGTGGGAAGGAGTGCAGGAAATGAAGTTGACTCCCGAGAGCATGGAGAAATTGCTCCGGATTGTAATTTTTTCGGTGTGACATATCTGATACCGACTAAGGAGCAGCACCCCTGTTCGCCGCCTGTCAGGTATTAGTGTGTTTACAAGTCGTACTTCTAAAAGGACACCAAACTTTGGTTTCCAAATCTGCGACTGATTACGTCGTATGCTTTTCGTCGAAACGTGGCCATCTGCCAGTTTCTAAACGGTTCATACCGTCTGATGGTCGCATTGTTGGTGATGGCGGCAGAGATCGATATATCGCTGTGCGCACGAGCGTTTGAAGAGATAACATTATTGACGCCTATGAAGAATGGTCTCTTCTCGGTGAAGATGAGGCCGAAGTACATAATAATCACAGGTCACCCGAACAAGACGCCAAACTGGCAGCGCAGTTATTTCTACATCAAGTCTGAAAAGCATGCGTTTGTCGAGCCGCCGAGCGATAAGTTCCAGGTCCTTTGGAACTGGAGTATTGGAAGATTGCTGTCCCCGATCGATATTCTACTAAGTTTTATCTGACCGTTTCTTTTGTCGTGCAGTTACCCACCCGTACCTGACCGGCATTCCAAGACTATTTTACGACAACGCTCGAGCCTTCGTTGAACTCAACCATCAGAATTGGCTTGAGATAAGTGAGGAAAGAGTTCGTCGCGCCTTAGATTGTATAGACAAAGGTAAGGTTTTCTTTCTTTGGGTTTTTTTCTTTCATGTTCCGCCTGTCGCCATTTCTTAATCTTCCTGGTCTTAGTTGTCTCGCACATGTGATTGGGATTCTAATCTTCCTTGTCAACCCCAAAAAGGCAAGAAAAGGTCTGCATTGTCCTTGAAAGCGGAACAGCGAGAGATAACCAATGCCTTGAAGATGAGAAAGGTGCCTGATCTTTCTGCCGCCGTTGAAGACAAAATCGAGGGTTCTTCTGCTGCGGCAGGGCTTATGAGGGCTTTAGACAGGTTTCGCCTTGATGGGAAAGAGTAGGAGAATCTCGGTCTTGAAGTTAATCCCAAAGTTGCGGTCTTGAGCAGCATGCACTCGACGAGAGAGGAATCCCTTACTTGCGGGATGAGTCGTTGGAAGACCTAGGCCCAGAAGGGAACGTCGAGGGAGTTTAGAGTGGAGAGACTGCGTTCTTGACAGGTGATGGAACTTTTCCCGGTTCACTGAACACACGGGAAGATGTCCCTCCCGAGACAACGACTAAGAAGAAAAGAAAGAAGAAGAAAACTGAGTCGGGGTCTGGAGTACAGGCTTTCGGGCAATCCGATCGTCAAGACCAGACGATTGGCGTGCCGGATGAGCCTTTCGTAACAGATAAGCCAACGTCTGTGTCGGAGCCCAGAGTCTCCAAAGGTCTAAGGGAGAAGGCGATCACTTGGAAGCTTAGGAATCAGTTCCCCGATCAAGTCAATTTCTCCTTTGATGCTCATACCCTGTTAATTTGTAATGGATATGAGTGGGCGAACTTGTTCCGCCAGATCAAGGGAGGACCGGGGGAGTTACCGGACGTCGGTGAATTGGTGTTTAAGGAATCTTATGTCAATGCAGCCCGCAGCGAATTGATGGTGAATACTTTTTCTCGTTGTCGTCTTTGTGATCAATGTTGTACTTTTGTTCGTAATGTATTGAGCACTCTTTCTCGTCATGTAGGCTGATGGTAGCATGAACTACCTGGTGGAGAGATACAAAACCAAACGTAAGGCGATGTACACCCGTTTGGGAAGGACTCAGAAGAGAGTCAAGGTCGAGAAAGCGTGTACGGCCGCGCTAAGGGATGAGATGAAGACCGCTTCTGAGAATATTGCTCGGGAAAGAGACGAGGCCATCAGCCACAGTGAGGCTCATGCAAAGAGGGCTGAAGACATTGAAGGCAAGCTGGAGGTCGTCAAGGCCGCGATGGAGGAACTCGAAAGGGAGAAGGCAGCTCTAGCATTGGAGAAGGCTAAGCTCGAGCAAGAGATGGCCGAAATTGCCGACAAAGACGCGAGTGAGGTTGCTCGCCTTAGGGATTCTCGGAGTTTTGAGGTTACTCATGAGCGGGCAAGGGTTCAAGCTTCCATGACATCTAAGGCCAATCACCGATTCGAATGTCTTCGTGAGCTGGAGGCTCATTGCTCGGATTTCAGGACGAGGAAGTTCCTCCAATTGCTCAAAAAGAGAGGGGACAATATCCTGCAGGAGAGGATCAGCTTCTTTCAAAATGAGGAAGATAAGTGAAAGGCGGAGACCATCCGTTTAGACGGTGGGTCTCTCACGGAAGCCGATCTCTCGTTTTCTCCGCTGGTCTTGGAGTATAAGTTCCTTGACAAAGATCTTCTCGCCGCTCTGGATGCTAAGCTCAACAAGGGTCCTCTCACTGAACTTGATCCATACGGGTTGAACGTGAGATTGATCGACTCCAAAACGGCTGATACCCTCGAAATCTCGAGTCATTCTCTCGGGGAGCGTTCAGGCGGGGGTGTCGGAGATCAATCGGTAGGCGGGAGCATAGGCGCGACCGGCAAGGACAAGGAGGGAAACGTGGTAAACGTCTCTAATGCTTCATAAGACGAAGACGATAAGTTCTCGGGGAAAGTGACAAGGCTAGACCCATGGAGGGTGAGTCGGAGGAGCATCAAAGTGCGAATCCGTAGGTTCTGCCGACCAATGCACCCCAAGTCCCTCCCGAACAAAAGGCTCTAGTCAGAGGCGATGATCTGGCTGGAACTAAGGACTGACTTCCCCTCACTTGTTGTTTTTTGTATCTTTTGTGCTAGTACAAACAAGGTTTTTCCTGGTCCTTCGAGACTTTTGTACGCTCTGGATTTTGTTTGGGGAAATTTTTTGCATTGATTCAACAATTCGCAATAAGTCATTTTAGGGACATAGAGATTACCAATAATTTGTTACGCTCGACTCGAAATGATTTGGGTCATTGAGGTGCCTTAGTATTTTTGTCAATAGTTCAGTAAGTCGCAGGGACTTAGGACTTTCTCAGACTTTTATTTTAACTAAAGTAATCCACCTAGTCGTCTGTCGACGAGAATTAACAACAACGTTTCAAGTAATTCGTTTAGCCGTTTGTTGGTAGTAATTATAAAATATTTTGGATGTTCCGGTAAGTCGCGGTTAGGACTTAGAACTTTCTCGAGAGTGAGCCTTTCTTATATTAATCTGTTTAGTCTTTTATCGATGAAGATTATCGAACTGCTCGTGTCGGAAAATAACGATTTTTCCGCATTAATGTAAATTTACATAGTATTCAGTCGGCCAAACCGCCATGAAAATTATTAAAAGGAAATAAAATTACTGACTCGACTAGTTGTAAGTCGTCCTAACCAGGACCCTCGAATATGCGTCTGACCAGGACATATCCGTTTGTCGGGTGTGAGTACCGGTACGTGATCCAAAGCTTGGCGCATTGCACATAACTTGGCCGTTGGTATCAAGGAATTTCCAGACGCAGACCTTTGTGGCGAGTAAAAGTGGCGGTGATATGTTATTACTCGTCCTTGCCAGTCTGTCTACTTTCGTCGGGACCATTATTAGAAGAACTTTAATTCGCGGTGTAGCGATGGAGATCCCCGTCATTGATGACGTAGTGGGAACTGCATGCTTTTAGTCGATGCGCAACCCACTTCTAGGAAGGCAGTTTGTCGTCCCACGAGATAATCGATCATTTCAGTGGACAAATTTGGGTCGGGTTGGTCTTCTTACGTTGGAGCATCGTCGTGCTTGGGGTCCAAGTCCATATCGGTTTGGTCAGAGACCGTGGCGACGTGTAGTTCTTTGTCTTGCACGAGGGAGATGCTAGGTTTATCGATCCGGTGTATAGTGATTGTTTGTTTGACCTGATCGCGTACTTTACTTCCTAGCGCGACAAGAGCATCAACGCAGATGTTTTCACCGCGGGAATCTCTTATGAGTTCGAAGAACTCGAAATCCTTGGTGAGACTCTACACGAGTTTGAGGTATACGTCAATTCTTTCGTTTATGGCGTCGTAGTCGCCGCTGAACTGACTTGTGACTAGCTGTGAGTCAGAGTAAGCGCTAAGTCGTTTTGCTTTGCGGATTTGGCTAAGCAGAGATTTGCGATGAATGACTCATAGTCGGCTTCGTTATTGAATGCTGAAAAACAAAAATTGAATGACTGTCTGATTAGTTCTCCCGTCGGTGATTGCTGCTGAACGCCAGCCCCCGAACCTTTGTTCTTAGAGGATCCATCTACGTTCAGGATCCAGTTTGGGTTTGCAAAATCAGGTCCTGCTCCAGTTCTAAAGCGAGCTCAATCAAGAAATCGGCTAGACTTGAGATTTTGCCACGGTGCGATTCTTGTAAGCTATGTCGTCTTCACTGAGCTTGATTGGCCATTTGGAGAGTCGTCATGACTGGTTCGCGTTCTGCATGACCGTTTTAAGGGGTTGTTTGCTTAAGACTTTGATGGCGTGGGATTGAAAGTAGGGCCTCAGTTTCCTCGCGGATGTGACGATGGCAAGTGCCATTTTCTCGAGAGTTGGGTATCAAGTCTCTGCATCCGTCATGCATTTGCTCGTGTAGAATATAGGCTTCTGCTCGCCCCTGTCTTCTCTGTTCAAGACGTTGCTGACTGCGGTTGAGAACACAGCAATGTACAACGACAAAATGTCTATGTCCTCTGGCTTGGATATGATGGGAGGCGTTGTGAGGTATAGCTTGAGTTGTGTGAAGGCTTTCTCGCATTTCTCGTCCCAGACAAACCTCTTGTTTCCTCGGAGCAGATCATATAATGGGAGATATTTGTCGGTGGATTTGGAGACAAATTGATAGAGCACAGCGATTTGACCAGTTAGTCATTGAACATCTCGACTGTTCTTCGGACTCATGAGATCTAGTATAGCTGAAATCTGCTTGGGGTTCGCTTCGATGACTCGCTGTATCACGATATACCCGAGAAACTCGCTTGACGTAACGCCAAAAGTGCACTTTGCCAAATTGAGCTTCATGTCGTACTCGTTCAGTACTTTGAAGCAGTCTTGCAAATGGCCAAGATGATCATCAGCGTGAAGCGACTTAACCAACATGTCGTCGATGTACACTTCCACTGTGGTTCCTAGTTTGTCGGCAAACATTCGATTGACAAGCCTTTGGTATGTTACTCCCGCGTTCTTAAGACCAAAGGGAATCACCTTATAACACTAGGTTCCTCGATCTGTGATAAATGATGTCTTCTCTCGGTCGTCAGGATGCATGGTGATCTAATTATAACCAGGAAAGCTGTCCATAAACGTTAGTATTTCGTTTCCTGCTGTTGACTCGACCAGTCGATTGATGTGTGGGAGAAGGAAGCTGTGTTTCGGGCATGCTCTTTTCAAGTCGGTGAAGTCGACGCAAACACACCATTTCCCGGTCTTCTTTTTGATGAAGGGGTTAGCGATCCACTCGGGATACCTCACTTCCGCAATGGAGCCGAATCCGATTAATCCTTCGACTTTGTCATTTACCCTTTCGAACGTTCGGGGCCGAGCTTCCTTCGTTTCTGCCAGAAAGGCTTGAATGTTGGATCAACGTTGAGATCTTGCGTAGTTATCGCGATATTGATACCTTTCATGTCGGACATGGTCCAGGCGAAGGTTGATGCGTTTAGCCGGAGGAACGCGACCATCTTGCTTCACATTTCGTCGGAGACCTTTCTTGGATCGTTGTCCCACAAGACCGTGTTTGGATCGTTGTCGTCGATAAGGACCTCGAGGTCCTCTTCCTTCTGCGGGTAGACCTTGCGAATTGGTTTCAAGACGGAGTTCACGTGGGAGGTCGCCTGCTGTAGCTTGACCGTTTCGATTAACAGATCATGAGCAGCTTGTTGATCACCGCGGAGGGTTCGAATCTGGCCGTCGGGTCCAGGGAACTTGACATACTGATGGTAGGTTGTCGAGACTTTGCGCATGGATTTCAGACACAGGGTTATGAGGATGATATTGTACGGTGCCTTGGTACCGATAACGAAAAATTTGACTGATCTTGTTATCCCGCCTGCATAAACCGAGAGTCGAATCATTCCTAGCAGTTCTTCGGATGACCCATTGAAGCCTGTCAGCGTTTTGGAGGAGGGTTTTATGTCGCGGAAGTCGACACCCATTTTGTCGAGCGTGTCTCTAAAGACTATGTCGACTGAACTGCTTGTATCGGCTAGTACTTTGGTCACTTCACAATCCTCGATTCCTAATTCTAGGAGCAGCAAATCATTGTGCGGCATATGGACAACGGCTGCGTCGCCAAGGGAGAACGTGATCAGAAGATCGTTCCTGGTTTAGACAGCCACTTCTGGGAAGTGGTCGCTTGTCGTCGGTAATCCTTTCCGGAACAAACCAAAACTCCGCATGGGAGGAACCGCCCATTATCACGTTCAGCTGTGACAATCATTTGGTTTGTTTATGCTGAATCTAAGTGCATAAGTTGGATATTGGATCTCTATCGGGGGTGACCAGTGCACGGCAGAACCTTGAGTTCTGTATTTTTTGCCGAAGATTGGAGGATTTAGTACGGTTGAGCTTGATCCTGAGGTTGTTGACTTTAAAATTGAGCTTGCTGCAAGGGTTCACGTTCTTGGGCGGTTTGTTGTACCCTTCTGGAGTGTCGGCTTTTGTAACTTTCCTAGCCTTGACATTTCGATTGCATCCCGCAAGTCCAATACGTCGGCCGGGACATCTCTATTGGTCATTAATTTTTGCTTTAGGTGGTTTCGTAGGTCTGCAGTTGTAACCTGAGAGTCGGCTAGTTCGGCGGTTCTTTTATTTATCTTGACACATAAATCTACAGGTTTGGAGTTAACATCATCGTCTGATGAGGCGTTTTGGCGGGATAGGATCACTTCGATGCGTCGGTGGCGAAGTTGTCCCTTGTCAACCAACGTGTCATCTTCTCTTTGTTCTTGTTGCTTTTGGTCTTTCTTCTCTTAGTTCTTGCTTCAGTTTTTGGCGTTCTTCGGTTTGGGCTTGAGTGGTTCTACCTTAGCCGTGTCATTGCTCAAGGACGTCAAGAATGCCTCATGTACTTGTTTACATTCGCGTATATCGTGTCCTTTCATCTGATGGTTCTCGCATAACTTGGTTAGATTGACAACGTAAAAAGATCCGACCAGGGCCTCAAGTTTTCTTTCGGTATCTTTTCTCTCTAGTGGTTAAGGCCAATGGTTCCATCGTTTTTCTCGGATGACCAGCGCTGATTTTGGGAGTTCCTCTTCGTTGACGACATAAGCGAAACCTTTCTTCGAGCTCGTTTTGTCGCCAGTCGCGTGTTGTCGTGCGTCTGAGGTTTTTGTCGCTACTGGCTTTGAGGCATTTTTCTTAGTGATGATCGCCCGAGTGTCTTCCTCCATTCGGATAAAGTTGTTCGAACGAGAAACAACATCCTGCAAGGATGTTGTCGAATTGCGATAGAGATCGTCGTGGAACTTAGAGTTTATGTAGAAGGTGTTCATCAGGGCATCGATGGCTATAGTGTTGGGGACATGAACCTTCAACAAGATGTTTTTGAACTACTCCAAGAAGTCGCAGAGTGTCTGTCCTGGTGATTGGGATAGTTTCCAAAAATTCGAAATGGTTGCCCCCTGACTGGTGAACATGATATAATGCTTCAGAAACGCGGTTGATAGGTCGTGGAAACTGTCGACAGAATTATCGGGGAGCAAAGAAAACCAGTTGGGAGCCAGTCTGTCGAGACTTTCGACTAAGAGGTGGCAGATCTGGCATCCTTCTCGGCGTTGGAGAAATTGGCTCGTGCTAGGGGGATATAGAACGCTCTAACATGTTTGGTGGGGTCTGAGTCACCGCGAAAAGTTGGTAAACGGATTTTTTCCGTAGGTCAAAAATGTACATCACTGATTCACGCCGAAAAATGTATTCAGAGCGTCACTTAGATGACTCTGTCAATTTGCGGCGCAGAGCTCGTGATTCAGTGGATCTTGGAGTTGATATCCATGAGCGACTGTTTGAGTTCTGCTATCTCTCGGATCGTCTGCAGGTCTGGGCTACCTTGGTTTTCCACGGTGGGAAATTGGGCGGCTTTACCGATAGTCGTGTGCACGGAGTCGTCGGCTGCAGGTACCTCCGGTTGAACCTTGTTGTCAGTGTTGAAGAGTCTCCTGCAAACGGTAGTTGGGTTGCTCTCGGGAGCGGCGAGAGGAGGGAGTTGCGCGTTTGTGACTTTTTGGACTTTTTCTTGCTGTAATAGGCGCACCATGACTATATCCATAAAATCCGTCACGGAGGGTATCACGGATGCAGAAGTTGGTTATGGTCTTTCATTGGAAGTGGTAGAGTCGTTTTTCATGCTGGTAATGTTGCTTCAGTTTGCCCCACGGTGGGCGCCAACTATTTGAACCGAGTTCGGTCGGTTTCCATTAAAGGGACGAAACGAGTCGGTGGATTAGTTTTTAAGACGTTTATATTAAATTAAATGATATTCTGTCAGATACAGAGGTGGAGGTACAAAAAGGAGTGTAAGCGGTGCTCAGAGAGCTGGCCGGGAAAGTACAAGTCGTTAAAACAAAAGATATAAACCCTAATTCAGCCACCATGTATGAGTGTATTCAATGTGACTCCCTTTCTCCTTGCCTCCCTTCTCCTTTATATAGGTGACCTAAAGCAGTGGATGCCCTAAGTCGGTTCGTCTTAATGGGCCTTTACTCGTGCGGGCTGACTGATTACGTCATCAGGCCGATTGTCCTTTAGTCGTCTTAGTGAGTCAGCTGAAAGCGGACCGTGACGGCTAAAAGCAGTCCGAAGCGAGATACGTGCAAGCCACGTGTTCTTATCCGTAAGCCGAGCCAAGTAATCTTGAATTCGATGGGCCATGCCAACTATTTTGTGGGCCTTGTGGAGGATGTAATCGACCTCCTACAGTCGGTAATCATTATCAATGCGCAAATTTTAATTTTAATTTGTCTTGATATAAAGTTGAGTTTTCAATCTATGATAGTATTTATGACAATCTCATAATGTTAATTCAAATTAATATAAGTCTCCATCGATAGCAATGTCTAGCCACGGTTTATGGATATCAATGTGCTATCGAGGATCCAGAGCTTGACAAAGACCCATATTTGTGGATGATATGGTATTTATGGAAAGTGGAGAATGATAAATTGTTCTGAGGTATAACACGTGATCTATTTGAGCTCATTACACATGTTGAAGGAGAGTGTCATGCTTGGTTTGAAGCTAACTGGACACCTACAAATGAAACATCCACAGAGCAACGAACAAGGAGTTTACAAGTTATAAGCTTGCAAAAAAATTGTTTGGTGGATGGATAATGGATCACGGGGGTACAACATAGTGGTTTTAATTGGGTATGGATGGATGGGCCAGGCAGGGAACAACTTATAGGACTGAGGAACAAGGAAAATTGTATGTCTTCCTTGCATTCAGAATTGGTAGCTTTAATTTGAGAGATGGTGAAGCAGCAGTATTGCAGTGAGGTTCCAAGACTTCAATATAGTTGATATTTCAAGGGATCATAATCAGACAGCATATGGTTTAGCTAGGATAGCCCGTTCCATTAATTGTTTTGTTGTTTTGTTGGTTTTTTAATTCCGGTCTGTATTCCCAGACCACCTCGAGTATGAGTTATAGAATATCCTTTTGATGTAAAAAAAATCTCCATCGATGTGGTTGAAAGTCTAATGTGAATACGTAAAATGTAACATCCCAAAACCAGCCCATTAAAACTTTTAAGAGAAAAGGAGCTTCTCTACGGCTCATTAGGAAAAACTTTAGGGTTCCCTTCTCTTTTCTTATAAATAGGCAGCCCCCTTCTCCCTTTTCTCCCATTAGAAAGTTGAGGCGAAGCTCTGCAAAGAATTCCCGGGAGACAAAAGCCCTAGCCGTCAAGCCTTTTCTCCTCTCTCTCTCTCTCTCTCTCTCTCTCTCTCTCTCTCGATCTCTCTTTTTTCCTCTTGTTCACCGTCTCTCTCTCCTCTCTCTCCTCGTCGTGATCTCTCTCTCCTTGCTGTCTATATTTCTCTCTCCTTGCTGGAAGTTGTCGCCAAGATTGTGTGGTGGTTGTGGTCGAGTGATTGATCAGAAGCTTTTGGATACTCTCAGATCCATATTCCCGTTCAAGATACAGATCTCTAGATCTTCATATCTATTCTTGAGATGAGGTGATTCGAACCCAATTTTATTCTCATGTTCTTTTTAGTGGTTGATGTTGGAATTAGGGTTCAAATATTCCTTGTTTGAAAGTTAGGATGATAGATCATAATGGGAGTTAGGTTGTTAGATGAATGGATCATAATACATAAAAAACTTCACACTGTTTAAAGGACTTAATGGACTGCCTTATATTGATGTAGATGAATGTTTATGAATGATTGCTTGTGTGATTGGTTGTTATGTTGTTTGTGATGTATGATGATGAAAGCTAGGTTGCTAGAAAGATGTGCACGCCTAAGTTAATAGGGAATGCTATAATTGGCAGATATTACAATTGGTTTACAATTGGTATCATGTATGTATGTATGGTTGTAAAGTGAAGTATGTGTATGACACCGAGAACGGGCGGTATCTAATGAATGTGCTAAGGTTAAAGTTAGGGTTAATGAGAACGAGAAATGAGAAATGATAATGAGTTAATTTGAATGTGTGTTGAGAATGAGACGATGAGATGTGCGATAAGAATGAATGTGATGTGATAAAAGTTCTATGATTGTTGATTATGATGAAAGAACCTAGATGTAATAAGTTGTTAAAAGATAATCGGTTGTGTTATAACATGAAAGTTGATGAGACTGTAGGGCAATGTGAACGCCGTCGATCAATTATGTTTGGGCAATACAAATGTTGTCGATCAATTATGTTTGGGCAATACAAATGTTGTTGATCAATTATTTTTGGGGAATACAAATGTCGTCGATCAATTAAGTTAGGGCGGTAATGAATGTCGTCAATCAGTTTTAGTGCGTTAGAACGCATCGAAGAAGAAGGGTGGTAACGACGGGGAGGAAGCCGTGGTTTCCGGTATGAGTTGGAAGCAATGTAGATAACGATTAGGGTCGCTCGTGGCGGAGATAGGTCCGCAGGCGAATATGTCTTGAATGGGTCTAACGTCTAGGATGATTGGTGTCGAGTCACTTAGTGGAGTCAAGTCGAATCTATGTTGTTGCAGTGACTGAGTTCATTGTATTGTGTGATCGCTAGATTTATTGAAAATGATATTGTGTGTTAAAGAATGTGCATTTGATTAATTGGTTGTAGTGGTTAGCCAACTCTCCTTTCGTATTAAATAGTATAGAGTTTTATGCGGAGAGACTGGTATAGAACCGTTTCAATGAGTAACCCATTTACTCATGCCCTTCTTTCCATTTCCTTTGTGTGCATGACTTTAAGTAGAAGTATTTTAATTTAGTTGACTTGGTATTTGATCGAAGGTATGGGTCCGAAGATTTTTGGGACCAGTAATGAAATATGGTGGATGGTCTAAAATGAGTAGACACGTGTCTATAATACCCAATCAAAACTCTTGTCAGACGGCGGGGATCCGGAACGGGGCGTTTCATAAGATGTGGTCGATGTAATAACTACTACTACTGTACTAAAATGACCAACAAAAGAAACACACAAAAGTAGTAACGGTTCTTGATTCAAGGGTTTTAATTTCAACCGGTGGACGAATTAATTTAGAGGCTTAACAAAACAATCAAAGACTCTACGAGAAAACAGAGACTTGTTTTGGAGGTGGAGGGTCTTGCTTTTAGTTGTTATAAGGTGTACAAGTTTTTTGTCTTCTTAGGTAAACTTGGTGACTTGTAACAAACGTTTGTGGATGACCTCATGTCGTATTGTGTTAAAAACTCAAAATTCTCTAATCATAGTGATATGTTGGAAATGAGTTCTTGGTCAAATATAATTAAGCTGTATATATACCATAGCTTATCCTAAGTTCAAACAAACGAAGCATGAGCTTGTCTGATTTTGGTTTCAATTCAATATATATTTAGAGGCAGAAGAATATTGCATTATTTTATAGTCTAGTTGTGATGGCTTTAAATGTGTTTTACTGCTGAGGAGTCCCGGCTCCTTTTTTTATCTCCCACATCCATTGATTTTGTTTGGTTTTGGTCTTCAAATACTTAGGCTAGCTCTAAACCACCTTTCATATAGATAAATTTGAACTCGCAAAGCTTAGTATGTCGGTTCCACATAATTTCTAATATATTTTAACTCTTGTTGATATGAAATGCATCAAAAATAAAGGGTTTCTGAGGTCAAAAGACTCGCATGACATGTTCCAGAAGCCACATGCTGAGGGAAGGTTCCAATTCATCCATGCAAACTGCTATTGGTGGCATCATAGGCTCCGATGAACTCACAATGACCATCTGGCCGAAAGACGAACCATGGACCATCAGGCCCGGCTTAAGGTGCATTTTTAGTAGGTCCAACTTTTTTTCAATTTTTTAGTTAGAGTTTAGGACCCTTTTCTAAAATATTTTAGGGTTCAAAAATTATTTATTTACTCTCAGAAAAATAAAATCTGTACAGGGCCCACTATATTAGTGAGCCGGGCCTGTGAACCATATAGCTAAAAGACAGGCCACATGAAAACCTGATTAGCCAAAATGGAACTTTAGCGAAAGATCTTACCCTACTAAACCTCCATAAGCCTCAAACTCAAGCATACCAAGGTAAATGTGCTTATTTATCACAAGAGGGTGCACCAAAGCTTCAAGATGACCACCTGGTCGACCATGAAGCCTACAGGAAGTAAATGGACCAAAAAGATGTTTTGATTGCCAAGAACGTGGAAGAGCTTAAAGAATCAAGCGAAGAAGACTCTGAGGATGATACTACACCAAGGATTACTCACCAAATGAACCAGAACACATCAAAACAACGAAGCATTAACCTGGATCAAGCCACATCTAAACAAGGTATTTTCAATTTAAACGATTTATGTAGATAAGATGGACATCCTATTGGTTAGTAAAGATTATTCATTCCATATGGCACTAGAGTTAGAAGCCGCAAGATAGTTTAAGTAATTAATCTTTATTTAATTTTTCTGGTCTTGAGCCACAGATGTTAATTTGTTGTTTTCTTTTCTTTGCAAAAGTCATGTCGTTTTGCTTTTTTTTTTTTGAATATACCTCTGAAGTGCATAAAGCTCCATGTAGCTTTGTACAACACACTTCTAACCTACATCAATAAAATAACACACATCAACCTGAGGCTGGCTTGTTCTTCGGGTGAGATTCACCTAGAGCTAAATCTTGTGCCGTATTAGAGATCTTTTTATCATATTTGGTGCCATTTGATCCACCAGTAATCTCATCAACCGTTCCAACAAGAAAAAGTGAGAGAACCATCTTGTTAGATCTCATCCCACAAGCTTTGTCCAAAAATTCTTGTATCCATCTTTCGTCCATTCAACAACCACGAGAAAGAGCTTAGTAGCCAGCTTGTGTGTTCCATTTCACTACTTCCAAAGGATTCCCACCGAATCTTATATCCCTATGAATATGATTTCTTAGGTGGTTTCATTAGTTTCAATGTCTAAAAGGATTGAAAGTAGAAAGCACGAATGAATAAAATAGATTATGCGACATTGTAACAACTAAAAAAACTTAAAACATATCTTACTTTTACATGAAAACCGCCAGTTGAGATACAAATACATCTGATAATCAATATTAAACCACTTGTGTGGAAATAATTGTTTTATTGTTTGGCCCAGTTATGCTGGTGAAATTTGCTAGAAATTCTGTACCCGAATGGTTTGGGCCCGTTCACGCTTTCTAAAAGTAACGAGAGAGCAAACTGAGCTTAAAGACATCCTCAAAACACACGTCTAGACCAAAAATCATGTTCTAATTTTCAGATATGCAAAACAAACTCGGCCACAAATCAGAACACACATATTCAATTTTTTTTTGTTCAAACTTTCATATCCTTTGCTATCATTCTTGTCCAACTATTCACTCACGTCAAGTTGTACACACCTGAACTAATGCAACAAAGCTACAAACTGTTTGTTCTGGTTTTGTGACCAAGTGGGTCAAATCTCATCCAAGCTCTTGCATTAAGTACCTATCCACCTCGTGTTCGGATTGCAACAGACAAATTTGGAAGATCTTGACATACATAAGGAAAATAATACTAAGGAATTGATAATTAGATTAAACTAGACCAAATGCTCGATTCATACAAGTACCTCTTCACTAAGTTAGAAAGAATGAATAAATGAATTATATCAAATTTCTATCTAAAATATCTAATGATCTCTCTCTCTCTCTCTCTCTCCTTCTACATGAACTGTGTCCAAAGGGATCAGCATCACACTAATATCATCCGATGAGCCTCGTGAAGCCGAGAGATCGACAAGCTTCTTACAAGCCAACAACAATGGCTTCTTCTCGGTTCCTGTGCAGAAGGGACGAGCAATGTCTACTGCTTCTTGGTTACTCACTTTGTCCCATAGACCGTCCGATGCCAAGATCAAGAACTCATGGTCCTGCTCTATTCTCAAAACCTTCGTCTCTGGTTCAGCGATAACCCATTTCTTGAGTTGAGCATCACCGATCCCTCTTGACACAGCCAAAGATCCCTGAATCCTCCAAACACCGTGGAACGAATCAACGTATCCGCCCTGCACAAAAAGATTGAATCTATTATTAGAAACTTTACTTTCCATTTGAATACAAAACATTAAAAGAGAGACTCTCACCGTGGTTTCAATTCTTGTCCGCTCATCATCTCTAGACGGACGGTGGTCGGAAGAAAGTGCCTCCGCGACGCCTCCTACGCTCATAACGGCGCGACAGTCACCGGCATTGGAAACCACGAGGTTTCCGTCGTTGAACATAGCCGTGACGCAGCAGGAACCGCCTTTAACGTCTTTCTCATTAAGAAACGCAGCGTCTGTAGCCAAGTAACCGTGCTTAACCGCGTTTGCTATCTCTAACTCGTCTTTCTTACCAGCAACTGCTTCTAAAACGTTCCTGTCTAAGTTCTTGGCCGCAAACTCAGCCGCTTTGACTCCTCCGTGACCATCGTATACTCCGAACATCGCATGTTTGCGATCGCCTTGAAGATTGGTGACGGCGGAGAAGCGATCCTCCATAGCTTCTCTCCTTCCTCTCTTGCAATAAACAGAGTAACCATCGCCTTCCCTCTCCACCTCTCTACTTTCCTCCCTCGGCGTCGCAGCCGTTATCTCCGGCGCCGGAGCTACGAAACCGGTGGTACCGATGGGTATGTCAAGCCTCGTGGGGCGTTTGCGTTTCAAAACGCCTCCCGGAGGAGATTGGGCGGTACACGACGCAGGAGCGAAACCTGTCGGAGGTTTCTGGTAACGGATACGGAACGGCGAGTTTGGGGACTCAGCGGCGGCGGAGGGAGAGGAAGGAGAAGATGTTGAAGGTTTGCGATGAGAGAGTGTGAGGGAGATGGTTTCTTGCGGCGAAGAGAGGATAGAAGGTTTGTTGAAAAAAAGAGATGACGACGGGGAAAAGACCGGAGAATTGCAGACGGCGACGGAACAAGACATCGTGTAAGAGAATTCTGATTCGAAGATTGATCTGTCTCTTTGTTCTCGTCGTTGAGATGTCTGTTTTTAAGGAGAGAAGAAAGGTTTTAAATATAAAGAGTGAGAGAGAAGGTAATGAATGTTGATGACTTTCGAGTGTTGAATGAATGAATGATAATAATGGAGTCCGTGTTTATCGAGTCGCTTCTTTTTAGTCTCTCATTGACTTTTCAAAACATGTATTTGCCCCTTTCCAACTTCCATTCCTCTATTTACGCCTTTGTCCTTTTACCTTTGAACAAAAGGAGACAATAAAAAAAGAAGCTAAAATAGAATCCTACTCTACTCTTGTTGACCAGGTAATATAATAATTTACCTTATTTTTTTTTGTAAGGATAAAAAAAGAAGAAAACTTATTGCTGCTTTTTGTGATTTTATTTTTACTCTCTCTCCCACTCTCTCTCTATTTCTAAATAAATGTCACAATAGCATTTTGCACACTAATTAAAAAAATTAATTAAAGTTTACTTATACCCTTAATAATTACATTTATTTACTAATTTATTTATTGTATCTATTTAACTATTAGTATCAATTAAACGTAAACACTTAAACGAGTAACATTTATGTTATTTAGTTTGGTCAATAGTGTTGAATAATTTAATGCATTTTGAGAAACAAAGCACTTAAACGAGTAACATTTACTCATTCCGTGTTATTTTAGTTGTCGTTTTAGTTTTTTGCACACAAATTAAGAAAACATTTAATTTTACATATTCTCAAAATAAAAACATCATTACCTATACACCTAACCACATTTCAACCAATAGAAAATAAAATGATATATAAAATCATTAAATTTTGCATTAAAATTATAAAATGACACTTATTATAAAACAAAAAATTTACCCTACAACGACAAGTAATTTGAAACGGAGGTAGTATGTTATAGACTAACAAAAACCTGCTTTTACGTTTGTTGATCATGACAATAAAAAAATGGAGCCAAATTTTGTAGCAGAGGCAATTTAGTCTAAGGTTAGAATTGAGAATATATCAAAATAATTATATTGAACTCCGAGAACGACACTTTTTCTGCAACAAAAATAAAATGTTAAAGTGACACTTATTTAGAAACATATGAAATATAGCTTTTATTGAAATCATGTTGGGTCAAAAAAATATGTACCTTATATCAAGACTGTGAACTCTCTGAAACCTATGAAAATCTTTGAAAATATATAGAACACTTGAAAAGCAAATTTACATTATTATTATATTTTTATACATGTTAGATTTAGATTAAGATAGTTAACATTATACGGTGTTAGTAATATGGTAAAGCTAATCACTATATATATGAACCTATAATCTTGTATCAACAACACAATAACACATCATACTCTATTATATTTTACGGATTTTAATTTATATATTTTACAAAAATATATTTGATTAACGAATTATTTGTGATAAATGGTCCAATGTGGTTGGATAAACATTTAATCATTTACTGCTTCGGTTGAAAAGTGAATTGATCTTTGTTAGGGGTGCACAAGCCGAGTACTTGGTATTTTTGCTATACTTAGTACTCAGCTTAGTTTATACGAGTAATCAAATTTTAGCCTTATACTTGGTTTGTTAAAACCGAGTACTTACAGTTGTTAAGTATTTGCGTAAAGTTAGTCGACCTACAAGATACTTACCTTATTTTAATACTTATTACTTATAAATTATTTGTACATTACTTGATAATTATTGATAAATTATTTAATAATTAAGAAAAAAATTCAAAATACTTATATATTATATCATTTATGTATGATTAATTTATAAAAAAAAATATCAATGAGTTGTTTTACTATGATTTAAGAAAATGTATCATTGTTCGTTAACAAGAATGAATAATTAACCATAACAACGCCAAATAATTAATTTTATTTTATTTTAGATTTTTACAAGTTTAAATAGATTACTTGATACACGACTTGGTCAGAATAAATATTTGACTTTAAAGATCATATACTAATCAAGTAACAAATATGAGTCAAGTAACGAGTAATTGTGGCCACTCATAAAATGCATAAATTTTAACTATATAAAATATATATTACGTGTTTAATAAACTAAGTAATATATAACAAGTAACCGAACAAGCAAAGGATAACAAATAACAAATTAAGTAACGAGCCAAGTAGTTAAAATAAAAATGAACTTGATACTTGACTTGTACTTGCGAGTAATAAAATTTGCTTACTTGTTACTCGACTTGATTGTAACAAATACTTATTTTTCAAACCAAACCAAGTCAAATAGCGAATACAAACCGAGTATCAAGCACAGTTCTGGTTTAGTGGACATCCTCTCTCTCGAGAAAATGCATAAAATACTTATTTAAAAATATAAAGACCAAATTTTGTTTATTTAGAATAATATCTTTGGATACAAAATGGAAAAACACTGTGGTAGACAATAAAAAATGTGTTTCAATATTTGACATGTCATAACTTTGGAACTGATTGCAAAGTTCTGATCGCCATGATATATGAGCCTAATGCATCACCTACATATTTTTGGACTTCACGATCTTTCACATTCTTCAGATTCTTTGGCTAAAATTACCAAATCTTTTCGTAAATTTTTTATTTTAGTAGTTGTTCTACCCTAATATAGTTGTTTGGACCATCTTAAACTTGGATATTATAATACTCCAGTCAATAGTTGTAAAAAAAAAACTAGAACAGTATCCTATAAAAGAAAGAGCATTGCAAATAAAGAAGAAATGAGCTGTAAAATGAAGAATTAAAGGAGAAACAACGATTCCATAAGAGAGTCTTGGACGAAAAAAAGTAATTTACCGCCCCCAAAACTGGAACCACAAAATAAGCACCTTTTTATGTTTTGCTTTGTGAAGGATAATACGGACATTTAAAGGTAAGTCAAAAACACGTCTAAAAGGAAAGGACGAGAATATTAAGGAAATAAACAAATAATTTGGGCATGTGGTGGTTTAACGTATCAGTGTTAAAGAAGTGTTTGACTGATAAATATTTCACGTTTTTCAATTTATTCTTTTGTTTTTAATAATAAAAACAGATTCTAGGAACGTTGTCGGTCCGTTATAGCTTACGAGTTATAATCTGGTTGGATTACTTTCTTTTGTTTCTTGCTGGTCACAGTAGCAGCTTCTTAGCAAGTGACCGTTGGGGACAGAGAAGATCCTTCTTTCTTTGGTTTCCCTTTGATGACCGTTTTAAAATCAATTATCTCAGTAGTTCACACGAGGTCTTCTAACTAAAACTAACATATATCTTCTAATGACATCAATAATAACAATTCGACCAAAAAAGCATAAACTTTGCACGAATTGTCAAAATAAACATGAACTTTTGGGCTTACCAAAAAAACACAAATTTTTATTGACTTCAAAATTAATTAACAATGTTTTCGTTGACTTACCAATTTAGAACGCCATCAGTAATTTTAACAAAAAAATTTGATAGTGTTAAACGTTGGCGTTAAGTAAAACAACGTCGTTTTCAAATGAGATGAAACGACTTCGTTTTACATTATTTTTGGAAATAAAAACAAGTAAATCCTTGGATTCGAACCCGGGTTTGTCAGGTCAAATGGAAAGGTACTTTACCACTGTGCTAATAGCACTTTAAATGTATTTGCTAACACATTTAATTCTATTTAGTACAGGTTGAATAGAAAAAAATCTCGAAAAACTTAAAAAGATCTTTAAAATTTCAAAAGATTTGAAAATATAAAGAAACTTTTTATAAAATTAATTTTGAAATTAAAATTTTATTTTTTCTTTAGAAAAATCAAGCATCTTCCAAAATTCACAAAATTTTCTTCAATTGCTAAAAATTGATATTAATTGTACAAACATAAAAAGATATCTACATATTAAAATTAAATTAAAATGCTTGAAATAAATATTTTTAAAAATTTATTTTCTTTAAAAAATCAAAAATCTTCCAAATTTTCATTGTTTTAAAAAGAATTGTTAAAATTTGAAATTAATTCCACACACATGAAAGATACCCACATGTTAAAATTAAATTAAAATGCTTAGTAAAAATATTTAAAAAAAAAATTGGATTTTTTTCCTTTTTAACAAAAAATATATAAATAATTTAATTTTAATATTAATTTTTCTTGAAATTTTTATATTTTTGAATTTGAAAAATCTTTTTAAGTTTTTAGAGAATTTTTTATATTTTGTCAGTACCAAATAAAATTAAATGTGTTAGTAACTACATTGAAATTGTCACTAACATAGTGGTAAAGTACCTTGTCCCTTTGACCTGACCAACCCGAGTTTGAACCCTAGGGTTTACATGTTTTTATTTTCAAATCATGTAAAACGACGTCGTTTCATCTCATTTGTAAACGACGTCGTTTCACTTAACGCCAACATTTAACGTTGTTTTAACTGTGAGTTCACGGTGTGTTAATATGGCCAGTCAAAGCTAAGTTGCTTAATAAACTAAAAAAGTCAACAAAAGTAAAGGTTTTTTTTGCCAGATTCAAATAAAGATTTTTTGGCAATTTGTGCAAAGTTGGTGCTTTTTTGATCGAATTCTCCAATAATAATGGCTATTTATTTTTCGTTACTAAACGGTATTTGTTTATCGATTTACATGCTGAAGATATAAACTTTTAAAACAATGCTTTAACAAGCTACTGATCCACAAGGATCAAATGATCCAATTCTCTATTAGCAACTTTTAAAACACTGTTTTAACAAGCTACTGACCCATTAAGGATCAGATGATCTAATTCTCTATTAGCAACTTTTAAAACACTGCTTTAACAAGCTACTGACCCATTAAGGATCAAAGATCTAATTCTCTACTATCAACTTTTAAAACAATGCTTTAACAAGCTACTGATCTTGAGTACCCCAAACATATTTTCTGTGGTTTTTATCTAACACAGAAAGTAACCATTATTTGGTATGAATCATGTCTAATCAAGGATCTCAATAAGCAAAACAAAAAAGAATAAATTTAAGCAAAAAAAGAAAGAAAGAATAAATCTATGATTTTATGCAACATATTTGTTTAAATATTCTCTCGTTCGTTCAAGAACTCCAGCTACTACGACAAACTTGTGATGGTAATTCAGTGGGTTTGGCACTATACTTTATAAATAGTGAATTAGCAATCATATATATAACATCATTATAAGCAAATTGCTACGAATTATACAATCATTAGTTTTTTTGGCATCAAATACAAACTTTTATTACTCAAACACTCCAAGTGGTCAGCTACTTGAGCTAGCCAAACAAGAGTCTCAACACTAACATAAACAAAGGAAACATATCGAGTACGAGCTGCTTTTGCAAGAAAGTCCGCACGTTAGTTCATACCACGCGGTAGAAAAGGATATAGAGACGCGCTCAAACATCTTAGACAATATCCAGATTTCTTCTCCTACCATCATGGATGGCTATTCTTCCATTTTTTTGTATCAGTTTCAGTTGTTGTAAGCAATCAGTTTTGAAATGCACTGAACGATAACCTTGCTCCTTCATCATCTCCATAGCCCAGATAAGTCCCCTTGCCTCAGCATGTAAAGGTGAAGAGGTGTTACTATCGTTTCTCAGACCGACGAGGATCTTTTGATCATCATGGAGCAGCACAAACCCCAGACCCGTCTTTCTTTCTCCATGTGTCCACGATGCGTCTACTTGGCATCGTAGCTTGTTTCTTATCAGATGTGGTTCCTCGCTTCGTGTTGCATCAATCTCTTCATCTATGGCGGCTTCCTCTGCTGTTGGGATAATCTGAACTGTCTTCCAATTTTGGCTTCTACAATCGCAAAATGCATTGTGTCCAATGGGGATGTGTCGTTTCCATTGAAGAGCTTGTTATTTATGCCCTTCCATATGTACCATAGAACCATGGAAAGGCCTCAAGAGTTTCCTTCAGTGCACCTTGTTCCGTTGCTCTCCACAGCAAATGGTCTAGGTTCATGAATAATGCCTTACACGAGACTACCCCCGGAGCAGTTGGAATATCTGATAACGCCCAAACTTGAAGTGCATGGGCAAACTCAAAAGTAAATGATTGATCGTATCTTCTTTTGCACCGCATCGGAGACATGATTTGTCAGTCGCACAATGACGATCACACAAACGACTTACCGTAGTAACAAAACTAGAGAGTGCTTGCCATATAAAGTGCTTTATTATCCTACATGTTTTCACCTTCCACACTTCTTTCTTTAGTTTGGTTACACTAGGTTCCTCAACCACTCGAACATCTTTTGACTTCCTTTGCTCAATTGATAGTTCGTATCCTGATCGTACCGTATACGAGTCTGATTTTGTATGTTTCCAGCTATATCCATCATTTCTTCCTTGGCGGCTTGGTTGAATTTCCATGATTTCCATAAGATGATGAACCCGAAGGTCCCTGTCGAATCCTTCATCTTTGGTTTCGCTGGTCGGGTTTGTTCATCAGGAATCCAGTAGTCCTCTCAAACCTTAGTATCCTCTCCTGTCACAACAGTGCGTAGAAGGCCCTCACTTAAAACTGAGCGAGCAGTCCAGATGCTGGTCACCCAAACGATGGGTTATTCGCTTTCCCAACCACAAAAGGGTTTGAATGCCTATAGTAGTGACCTCAAAATACTCTTGCTAGTAGTGATTATGGGTATACGAGCAGCCTCCAGACATGTTTTACAAGCAGAGCGAGATTGAATTCACGAGGATCTCAGAATCATAAGCCTCCTTCTTCCTGAGAGACACATATTTTATCCCATCCAACCAATGTAGTCCTCTATTATTATCCTTGGTACTCCACCAGAATCTCGAGACTGCACCTGTTAAATGTTTATGAGTCTATCACTACAAGAAAACAGCGGTATTCTGACGGACGTTCCGACGGAAAATGAAATCCTCGGAAAATTCTGAGGACATTCCGAGGAAACGAAATTTTATGTTTCCTCGGAATTTCCTCGGAATATTCCAAGGACATTCCGAGGAAAAAACAAGCCGTCAGAATTTTCTGATGGAATACCGAAGAAAGTTACTCTCCTCGGAAAAAACCGATGAATTCCGACGGAAATATAGACGTTAGAGAGCCGTTTGAGAGCCATTGGGGAATTCTGAGGAAATTCCGACGGACTAGCCGTTTGGCCTCAGAATTCTGTCGGAATTCCCTCGGTATCTCCGGGCATTTCTCCTATAAATACACACACTCCTCTTCTCCTCATTCACTCCATATTTCCATCCTCCCTCTTACTCTCTTTACACACGAATTTTATTCATAAAAACATGTCTTCTTCAAACTATTTTCGTTCTTGGATCGATCGACCTCATTTGGATCCGAACACCAGATTGCTTACGGATGAATACCAACGAGGTATAACCTAATTCATGGGGTTAGCTCAACGACAATCGGAAGCAGTAACAGGTAAGTTAAGATGTCCTTGCTCTAATTGTAAAAATAGAAAGGTTATTAAAGAGTGGAATGTTTGGAGTCATTTATATTTGAATGGGTTTACACGAAGTTACAAAATTTGGTATCATCATGGAGAAACTGATTATGAACATGGTAGTACTAGCGAACCTCAGCCTGCGGTTAGATTAGAAGATCCAATTAGAACGGAAGTAGATTATGGTGTAGGTACTGAGCAGATGGTAAATGATCATTTTAGAGGGGAAGATTTACCCACTGCTGAAGCTAGGAGATTTTATGGTATGTTGGATGCTGGAAAGCAACCATTGTACGAAGGTTGCAGAGATGGTCATTCAGCTTTATCATCTGCTACAAGACTGATGGGCATTAAAACAGATTATAATTTGGCTGAAGACTGTGTGGATGCGATTGCTGATTTTGTAAAAGGTATTCTACCCGAGGATAATGTAGCTCCTGGTTCATACTACGAGGTTCAGAAACTCGTAGCTGGTCTTGGTTTATCGTATCAGGTAATAGATGTATGCAGCGATAACTGCATGATTTATTGGAGGGCGGATGAACAGCGGCTTACATGCAAATTTTGTGGAAAGCCTCGTTATAAAGATACGAGTGGAAGAGTTCCAGTGCCATATAAAAGGATGTGGTATTTGCCTTTGACGGAAAGGTTGCAGAGGTTGTATATGTCTGAACGCACAGCACAACCAATGAGATGGCATGCGGAGCATTCAACAGATGGTGACATTAGACATCCTTCAGATGCAAAAGCTTGGAAGCATTTCCAATCAACATATCCTGAATTCGCATATGAGAGAAGAAATGTCTACCTTGGATTATGTACTGATGGTTTCAGCCCGTTTGGCAAGAGTGGAAGACAATATTCTCTATGGCCAGTCATTCTTACACCATACAACTTACTCCCACACTTGTGCTTGCGACGAGAGTTTTTGTTTCTCTCCATTCTCGTTCCCGGACCAGAGCATCCTAGGAGATCACTTGATGTGTTTCTTCAGCCACTAATATATGAGTTGCAACAACTATGGGCTCAAGGTGCTGAAACATACGACGTTTCGTGTAAAGAAAACTTTAAAATGCGGGCAGTACTAATGTGGACAATAAGTGATTTTCCAGCATATGGTATGTTATCTGGATGGACAACACATGGGAGGCTATCATGTCCATATTGTCAAGATGACACAGATGCTTTCCAGCTAAAGAATAGAAGGAAAACGTGTTGGTTTGACTGTCACAGACGATTCCTACCACCTGATCATCCATACCGTCGGAGTAAGACTTTGTTTAGGAAGAACAAGCAGGTGTTTGATGGTCCACCTGAGGAAGTTAGTTAAGAGATTTTGGTGCAGCAAGGACGCCAGACGTCGGTGGACATGAGCATTTTCCGGTAGATGCTGTTGGAGACCTACATAACTGGCACAAACAAAGTATTTTCTGGGATCTGCCATACTGGGAGGATCATCTGCTAAGGCATAATTTAGATGTCATGCATATTGAGAAGAACTTTTTTGACAATCTCATGAACACGATCCTTAATGTTCAAGGTAAAACAAAGGATAATTTGAAGTCAAGACTGGATTTAGTCGATATATGCGCTCGTTCAGAACTTCATGTTGATGAGAATGGTAGGGCTCCTTTTCCCATATACCGACTTGATGCAGAGGGAAAAGATGCGTTCTTTGATTGGATTTCAAACGATGTGGAATTTCCAGACGGTTACGCATCTAATTTGCGTAACTGTATTGACAGAAAGGAAGGAAAGTTTACTGGCTTGAAAAGTCACGATTGTCATGTAATGATGCAGCGCCTCCTTCCGTTTGCCTTCAAGGAACTATTACCACGAAAGGTTCATGAAGCAATTGCAGGGATAAGAGTTTCTTCCGCGATTTATGCACGAGATCAGTGACTCTTGAAGGTATTGCTAATTTGAAGACTAACATAGCCGTGATTCAGTGCAACCTTGAGAAGATATTTCCTCCCTCATTTTTTGATGTTATGGAGCATCTTGTTATTCACCTGGCAAGAGAATTGGAACTTGGTGGTCCTGTGCAGTATAGATGGATGTATTTGTATGAGCGGTATATGTTCCATTTGAAGAAGAAGGTGAAAAATTTAAGTAGGGTGGAAGGTTCTATAGTCGCACAAATGATCAATGAAGAAACTTCAAACTTTGCCGAGTACTACTTTCCAGCAGAAGTTCAGACCAAAAACAGAAGACCTGCTCGGCATGATGATAGAGGCGAACGGGCAACATATCATGTTATGGTTCCAGACATTTTCACAGACGTTGGACGACTTAGCGGAAAACCAAAGGACCGTCGGCTTACTGAGCTGGAGCGTAGTCATTTGCAAACATATTTGCTCACCAACTGCGAAGACGTTCTTCAATATGAGAGGTAAATAAATTAGCTTACAAATTTTTATTTTTACAAGTTGAAATTTAAATCTTATTTAATTATATTATTGTCAACATATGTACAGGATTTTCATGGCAGAAAAGCGATTCGAATATAGATACGCCACAGAGGACGAACTAGAAGAAATTAAGCAGAGAGAATTTGCTGGATGGATGTTTGCTTATGTGAGTGATTTAAACAAATTAAAATATCATTTATCACATATTTATATTAATTCAGATTTATTGATATAACATATATATGTGCTATTAATAGGTATCTGCTAGTTTGGCCAGAGGTGAAACAGTTGACGATTGGATACGCGAGATGGTCGTTGGACCACGCTGTGTTGTGAAGTCATATCCGAGATTTTGTACTCGAGGATATGCATTCACAACTAAGAAGAGGAGACGTTCGAGTACGACTTATGATGCTGGCGTTTGTTCTGCATCAGGAGATGATGTATACTACGGACACATACATGAGATTTTGGAAATCAAGTATTTGGGAATGGTTGGATTGCGCTGTACTGTTTTCAATTGTGATTGGCACGACAACACTCCAGATCGAAGTGTGAGAACAGATGCATTTGGTGTTACATCAGTACATTCGAGGCGAAAGCTGCAACATTATGATCCTTTTATTCTTGCTTCTCAGGCCGATCAGGTATTGATTTATAATTTTTGAGAATGATTCATCACCATGTGTATTATTTTCGGTTTAACCTCATTAGTGTGAGTAGTTTTATTCATGTGAACTTTGATGCTCACTTTTATTTGAATTTTTGTGTGTTTTAGGTATCAATTTAGGGATTGATGATTGGTAGAGAAATTTTTCATCAACAATCTCTATACACTCGGGCCCGACATAATTCATGCTTCCATCAAATTCTGTGGATCCTTGATTACTGATGGAAATCCCTGACATCAACACCTTGGACATCCATCACATGCCAATTTAAAGCTTTTTCTGGTATATTACCTTTGTCGAGGGCTAGTTATGTTGAGTGTAATCACTGTTCATTTTGTCATTTTTCTAAACAAAAACGATTACCATATATTTCTCATAATCACATGTCTTCTTAACTGTTTGATTTGATTCATTTAGATATATTGGATCTATCTGTTGAGTCTTTTAAAGGATATAAATATTTCTTAACAATAGTTGATGATTGTACCTGTGTCACTTAGATTTACATTTTGAGAAATAAAAGCACTGTTTATATTGTCTTTCATGCTCTCATTCAACATGTTAAGACTCAAAATACATCTATTCATAGTGACAATTGTTCAAATCATTGTTTAGTTCATTAGTTTTCTTGTGATTATACGTCTCAACAGAATTATGTTGTTGAGTGTAAACATCAGGTATTTGTTGAATGTTACCAGAGCTTTACTGTTATAATCCAATGTTCTATTAGCTATATTGTTGTGTCTCTCATCAAAAGAAAAAATCTTATGTTCCTATCAACAAATCACCATATGAATTGTTTGCTAAGAAACTATTTGATTACAGTTTTCTTCATTTATTCTTATGTTTGTGCTATGTCTCTACTTTGCTTAAGGATAAACATAGTCCACATGCTGATCAATGTGTGTGTTTTATCAGAATCAGGTTTGGTCCAACATTTGATTTTCCATTAAACATTTTCCTACTTATGTAGATTGTGACCTATTTTGTTGTGGTGTTTCCTAGATGTTGGGTTTGAGTTGTTTTCATCATATTTTTCCCACCGGTATCTCAAGAGGTGCTATTAGATATCCTACATCATGTGAGATTAATATATTTTGACATTATATATGTAATGTGGCAGTCTCCCACTGCTGAGCTAACTTTTGGGTGTGACTTATGTTCATTACTAATATTGTCTCGACGGTGCAGAATCTGATCATTTTTCTCATTGCATCACTGCTTATAAATTAGAGATAATGAGCTAGGAAATCTAAAAGAATCATATCATTAGATAATAAAGAAAAACAGTGAAAATGTGTAAGACCAACAAATCATTGATAAAATGATTAACTGGTCCTTACACAACATTTTTAAAAGAAAAAAAATATATAGCCTTTAAAAGAAACTAGGAAAAGAACCCGTGCGATATCGCACGAAAACTCATTTATAGAAAAATATATCAAATTAAATTTTATAATATATATATGTTAACTTGTATTGATATGATCATTTTTGTTTATAAGAATAAATTTTCAAAAAAAAAATCTTATAAAACACTAACATTTATAATATGCACATAATAATTAAATAAAATTAATTAAATTGATAAATTATATTTTTACTTTTTGAAATTGATAATAACTTTTATTGATTCTTTAAATATTATATACGATGAATTATTATTGAGATATAAATGCTCTAGACTTTTATGAGTTTCTCAACAAAAGTTAAAAACTTATGTTAACATACAAGAATAACAAATATAACTCTTCGTGTTTATATATGTTTTTTTAAAAACCATTGACAAAATATTTAAGAGTAAATCTCTATATTTTTAGTATATTTGTGATTGTTGTTTAAATCAAACATTGTAATGACTAATAACCAAACATTACAATAGTTATTTAAGAGTTGTAATGATTAAAAACAAAAATTACAATAGTTCATCAACAAATATTACTATCAACAACAGTTGCAATGATTCATCACTAAATATTACATTGGTTCTTCACTAATAATTATATTAACCAACAACAAACTCATTTCATTTAAATGATGATTCTAGTATTTTACAATAAAAAAATAAAACTAAATCTAACGATATATTTTATTCTTAATTTTTAATTTAATAGCTAAGCTTTTCACAGAAATTTTTTCATAATAAAAAGTTATATATTTTCAAAAATTTAGCCATTAAAATCTTTCAAAATACAGATCTTTTAGAAACTCTTTCACAAAAAAATCATCTTCATTTATTGAAAAGTTGTCTATATTCAGGAAATTAATTACTAAACATTTTCTCTAAATCATTTCATAATAAACAGTTATATACTTTCATAATACTAGCTATTGAACATTTTTATAATAAGTTAACACTTTAAAACTTTTTTTAGTTGACACTTTTTGGCATCCTAGATTGAGAAATTTCACAATCAACTTAGCTATAATTCTAGAATTTAGTATGCAACTTGTCACACACACAAAAATCAATTCTAAAAAATATTAACCATGACGTCCATTTATCCATAATTTTGTTTCCATGATTTTACATCATCCTTAATGCATTTTTAAAATTTTTGTTCTAATAGTTTTACCACAACAAAAGATTATCCACAATATCACTGTCTTTGAAAAATCTATTTACGTAAATCAATAGACAAACTTTTATAATGCGTGAAGTTTACACTACTATTTTTATGCATTTGAGTTGATATTATTTTCAAATTTAACCAGATAAATATAATTTTTAGTGGTTTTCTCAAGTTTGTTGAATATTCCCATGAACAAAACGTGCACGTACCTTTCCTTATAAATTTATAATGTAAAGACATGTCAACTAAAAACTTTGCCAAGATGTAAAGTGAAGACATTTATCCATGTCATGTACACGTTTGTTTATGTGTTTATGAGATTACAACAAAATTTATGATATCAGTTTAGATATATGTCATATGTTTAAAAACAATTATAAGATTTTCTACAACTAATTATTGAATAAACTAAATCCTGAAAAGTTTCTTTTAAACAAAAATACAGTTTTCAAAAAAAAAATGTTAAGATAAAAAGACAAATAGTTATATATTAGACATATATCTGAAATACTAATCGAACAAAATACCAAATATTTTTAAGATGGTTTCTATAAAGTTATATATTGTTTTAGCAAATATTAATAATCTTATGATACCTCAAAGAGGTGCGAACGTGTCGAAACTAAATAGGTACGAACGTGTCGTGACCAAAGAGGTGTAAATGTACCATCACCAAAGAGGTGCAAATATATCATGACCAAATAAATGTGAATAGATCGTCACCAAATGTGTGCGAACAAGTTTTCGGGAAAAGGATATGAATAGATCATCACCAAATAGGTCCAAGCGAGTCGTTACCTAAAGGGTACGAATGGATCATCACCTAAGGGGTGCAAACATATTGTGCCAGAAGAGGTGTGAATAGATCGTCACCAAGAGATTCGAACATTTCATGTCCGAATAGGTGCGAACATGTCATGTCCGAAAGGATGCGAACATTTTATGTCCGAAGGGATGCAAAAAAATTTGTGTCTGAAGGGGTGAAAAAGTTTGTGTCCGAAGAGGTGCAAACATTTTGTGTCTGAAGAGGTGCGAACATTCTGTGTTCGTAGGGGTGTGAACGTTATGTGTTCGAAGGGGTGCAAACATTTCATGTCCGAAGGGATGCAAACATTTTGTGTCCGAAGGGATGCGGAAATTTTGTTCCGAAGGGGTGCGAACATTTCGTGTCCGAATGGGTGCGAATCGTGTCCGAAGGGGTACGAACATTTCGTGTCCAAAGGGTGCAAACATTTCGTGTCTGAAGGGGTGCGAACATTTCGTGTCCAAAGGGGTGCGAACATTTTCGTGTTCGAATGGGTGCAAATATTTTGTATCCGAAGAGGTGCGAACATTTCGTGTCCGAAGAGGTGCAAACATTTCGTGTCCGAAGGGGTGCAAACATTTCGTGTCCGAAGGGGTGCAAACATTTCGTGTCCGAAGGGGTGCGAACATTTCGTGTCCGAAGGGGTGCGAACATTTCGTGTCCGAAGGGGTGCGAACATTTCGTGTCCGAAGGGGTGCGAACATTTCGTGTCCGAAGGGGTGCGAACATTTCGTGTCCGAAGGGGTGCGAACATTTCGTGTCCGAAGGGGTGCGAACATTTCATGTCCAAAGAGGTGCGAACATTTCGTGTCCGAATGGGTACGGACATTTTGTGTACGAAGGGGTACGAACATTTCGCTTTCGAAGGAGTGCAAACATTTCATAAAAAATACAATTTTATGTAAATGATTATGAATAAAACAACTCTTACAATAAATATAATTAAGTTTAATAGTTACATAGTTCAAAAGATACAACTTATTCTTTGAAAAGACACAACTTTTCAATTAAATAGTTATATAATTGAAAAGATGCAACTTCTTTTTAAAAAGACACAACTCTTCAACCCACATAATTCAGTTTTTTTTATGAAAAGATATAACATTTTATAATGAAAAGATACAACATTTTATAATGAAAAGATGCAATTTTAAAAATTAAAACATTTCAGTTTTTAAATGAAAAGACACAACCTTTCAACATTAATTGGGATTGCTATTATTAATAGATATGTCAGCTAGATAGAATTTGGAGAAGATTTTGTTTAGATATTGGAAATATATTTGGTACTATATACATACATCGAATATAATATGCAAATTCGGCTCAACCGTTAATTAGATCCGGTGATTTCACCCAAAAAGTCTTAATCTTTTTTATTTACAAAAAAAAATCAAAAACAAATGTTTTGTGGACACATTTTTTAAGTCAAACACAGAAAAAACTATAATTTTTACAACCAAGAAAAACAAACAAACAAGTCTTCATTCTCTAAAGACTTCTCTCATAATCATATAATCAAATAAAGTTTTTTACATCATTTGAAGCAAAATCATCAATCAAAGATTTAACATATAATTCATTTAAATAAGTTGTTTTCAATTACTATGAAAACTAACTCATTTAAATTTTCTTGTGACATAGATGCTTTTAGATATGACTTCAAAAGCTTCAGTTTTGAGAAAACTCTTTCTGGAAAAGCAACAACAGTAGGAACAGTGAGTAAAGATTATATATGCAGTTTTAGTGTTTCAAAACTATCAAACTGTCAGTTTTAAACTATTTTCAAAAATATACAACAAAACTTTAAACTATCATCATCATCATCATCATACATTTTTAACTTTGCAGAATTAAATAGAAAACCAAATATGTTCTCACATAATGTGTACTGTTCACACCTCTTATCAAGTGAACTAATGGCATGATCTATTATATATACAAAATATTGAATTCTAAATATTTCTTCTACAGATAACGTTGTTTTATCATCACTAGTTTCATTAAATTGTTTTTCTACGAATAACACTTTTTAACTGTTCCGATATCAAGTTCATTAGGAATTTCATTTGCTTTCATCATAGCATCAACAAAACCAGTTTATATATAAATAAGAAATCAATCCATTTACCTTAGTCACTGCAACATCAATTTTCATATCCTTTTTACTGTAATCTTTTTTCTAACCTTATTAAGCACACTATGTCAAATCAAATAATACTAGATAATATAAATTCCAAAATATTAAGTTCATTTATTGCTAAATGATCATTATCATTTTCACTCAGTTTAAACAGAGCTTCTCGTATTTCTATAATTTGAATTTTTATGACTTTAATATTTCGATCTCAGTTTTTCATCGGGTTGTTGACATTTTTGTAAGAGTAAATTTGTCATATTTGATATCAAAGAATATAAATGTTGCACCACACCAAAAAAGCCTTTGATTTTTTTCAGAATTATTTCACTATCACACAAAACTAAATTTAGACTAAGACAAGCACATGATGCATAAAAATCTCTAAAATTAATATCAAAAAAAAAATTTTGTACACCTTTTATGTCCTTTCATATTTGATCCATTATCATAGCCTCGACCTATTACATTATCTAAATCAAGATCTAAATATTTTAATACACATTTTGATACTTTAAAACGCTCTAGGCTTGTTGTGTCATTTACTTTCAAGAATTCAGGGAAATACTCTTCTACCTTGTAGAAGTTGAGGAAAATGAATACACTTTAGAATTAGTGTCATTTGCTCTTGATGACTAGCATCAAGAGTATAATCCAACATCACTGATTTTTTTTTTTGCTTCTTTATTCTTGTATTGATTTTTTATTTAATTCTTGAAGAAAACAAAAGAATTAAGTCATTTTGAATGTTATGACCAATATAATATTGATGAATACTACCATTAGTAATCCGATAAACATGTTCTTTTTAACATAATCAAATTCTTCTGCTAGCATTTCTATTAATCCTAAAAGGCTATCATTAAAAATTTCATATACATTTTCATGTGTTCCATGAAATGCCAAATTATGTTTTGCAAGATATTTCACAATAGCAATAATTCTTGTTAATACAATTTCCTATACTCTTTTTCTTTCTTTAATTGTTGAGCAACTTTATTAATAGTTTCATTTTTTAATCTGCCGTAATTCAATCCAAACACTCATGTTAAGTATATGTTCTTTACTTTTTTCATGCTCCTTTAATTTAACAAGTACTAGATTTTGATCAGCGCTTTCAAAACACGAGATTATTTTCGACACAAACCAAATTATATGAAATAAATTTGTATTTTTGATTATGCATCTACATTTAAATGTTACCAATGAAGCGTTATATCCAGTGTTTCGGGTTACGACCCGGACCCGCGGTTAAACTGACTAACTGATGACTTTATATGGAGTCCGGTTTGTTTTTTTCTTTAAACTCGTTATTTAAATTTTTTATAAAATCCAAAAATACGCTAAAATTTGGTACCTGACTACTGGTTGAACCTATGGATGACCACTATGTAATACAATTTGACTTAAATTTTCATATTTAAAGTATTCTAATTTATGAATATTTAGATGAATAGTGGATATATATTATGAATGTTATGCTCTTATTTTACAAAAGTTAGTCAAACTAATTTATCATTTTATTGTAAGCGTAAATTGATCAATATTCGAGAGGATACATACTAAATTAGAAATAGATACATGAATGTAAGGTGAATTTTGACCTGCATTGTAAGCGTAATGGATCAATATTAGAGAGAATACATACTAAATTAGAAATAGATACATGAATGTGAGATGAATTTTGACACGTACTTTAATGTTTTTATTAGATTTTGATCAAATATTAATGTTTATTATTAGATTTTAACCCGCATTTTAATGTTTCTTATTAGATTTTGATGAAATATTAATGTTTATTGTTAGAATTTGACCCGTATTTTTAAAAGCGAGATGAATTTTATTCAAATATTTATTTACTCAAAATTATAAATCTTATACATGTGTATCTTTTTCTTAAAATATTTGTTTTAAAGTATATATAATAAAAATAAAATTTACATTAATATAATTTTATGAAAATAAGATAATTAATTTATATAATCTGCTTCATATATTATAATACAAATTTTTAATTTTAAATATTCGTAAAATTTTATTTTATTATTATATTTTTGTCAACATTATTATACAATTTAACTATTGTTATTATACTCGTCTCATACATGAGAAATATATTAATTATTTTTAATATTTTAATTTAAATATGTATATTAACTTATGAAATAATTTATTAGTTCATATATCATATTTTAATATTATTTAATAAGTTGAAGTATGTTGTAAAATTTATAAATATAATTTATTCTGTTATTTTATAACTTATAAATAGTTAATTAATGAATTAAGTTACTTTATATTTATTACTTAGTGTAGTAATTTAATTATGAATATAAATTATACATATATATATTATAGATTTTTGTATTATATAAATGAATAATTTTTCGTTTTTAAATATAGGTAATATTAATAATGGCTTTATTATTTTAAAAAATGTATATTTACATGTTAAATAAAAGATATTAAAAGATATTATTAAATCTAATCTTACAAAAAAATACTTAAGAAAATCTCTTTTATTCTTATTTTGAAAGTATTAAGATAATTGGTTAGATATAATATATATTTAATAATAATTAAGTTAGCTGTAGGAGAATAAATAAGAAATTAAAAAAATGTAATGGTCCAACTTAGACTACTTATAAGTAGATAAAAAATAGGACTCTGTTTTAATATATTAGATATTGATTCAATCCAAAAGACCATTTTTGATAGCTTAGTTTTTAATAAATCTCTTAAAAATCTTAAAACAAAACCAAAAAAGCTTTAGCCAACCTGTATCACTTGTTTATCCATTTGGCGATTCTTTGGTGTAGCAAGATGAAACAAATCTTCTATGAACCTTGTTTTAGGACTTCTTACAATAGATATATCTCTTTTGATCCATTTACTGCTATTGTTTCTATTAGTTTTATATTAAGCATATCTCAATTTCGTGAATCATATACATATGTAATATCAGCACCAACATCATGTTTCTAAGGATTTTAGAAGTATCTAAAACTTGTGTATTATCTATATTATTGATATTCACATGAGAACTAGATTCACCAAAATTATTATTATCATTTTTTTTCTTATTTTCATGTTTTTCTATAACAACAAACTTATCTATAAGTCCTTTTGTGATCAAATGAAATTTTCTATATGCTCTTTTTAGCATGACCAAATGGTGGCCTAATTAAAAACAATACTAAAAATAAAAAATCATTTAAAGAATATGGAAGTGAAACAATAGAACATGGGAACAATACATCATTGATTGTTTTGAAGGTTAAAAAATGGTGAAAATTGTAATCTTGTGGATGTACAAAACTTCCTTAATCAATAGCTTAGAGAGATGAGAAACAAACTAAGAGAAAATTAGAATGAGAATCAATTTATATTGATGTTATAATTAGGAAATTATCTATTTATCAATGAATAATTAGATATTTCAACCGGCTAAATCAAATTAGGAAAAAAACAAAAGCTTTACTCAATAGATTTTCCAGTTATATACATATCTTGTGATTACCCAATTTTGTACCACTTGATGACGAGATGAAAGAGAAGAATTTAAAATTAAATAATTGAGTAGTTTGTTGAACTCATGTATCTAAAAGAGATAAACACATGATAAATTAGTTGGTCTAACATACAAATAGAATTGAGCCCTTTAAAATTTTCATTATAGACCTTTCAAAATGACGGACCTTGTGCAAATGCACATAGTACACCTCCATAAAGCCGGCATTGATAATATGTTTAAATATATAAGATATTTATTTGTGTGTATTACTTAAATACGCCGCCTCTCCCTTTGCTAGTTCTAAAGATTCGTGTACAAGCTTAATTCTTTAGAGTGTGGTCCACAATTTTTATTTAGACGTGTTTGATTCAGTTTTTTGCTGTCGGCTAGCTTTGGAATACTCATTTTTTATGTTGTTAAAATTCCAAACTTTCAGCCCTTGTCGAGCCGGTTTAATTGCCACCTCATCTTCCCCCTTGAGTATGTTCCTTTGAGGCTTAGACATAATTTTAATTTAGCCAGAAAACTATATAAGCAATGATATTTCAAAGGAAGAAGAGCAGTCGTTGTAGATCTATGTGGTGGTTAGCGGCGAAGGGATGCCATCAACATCAATGGGTATTTATGGAGATGTGGTGGAAAAGGGTGTGGAAAACGATTCAAATTTGAAAAAACAACAACCAAAAAAACTATACATCAACGTTATTGAAATGGTTTCTTTGGTTCATACATTATTTTTCTGAGTTGACTAGGTAAGTTGGAATGGAGTAAACTCAACATATTGAGCTGACTCAGTATATAATTGGAAATTTGTAGTCGGGAATAACTTTATTTTTCCTAGTAAATATAATATGAACTTGCCAATAAAATGAAACACAAATTCTTGAAAATTGCTGTGCGGATAAAACCTTCCATGTTTAGCTAAGAATAAGATTAGTTGTTATTAGAAAATGGTACAATGTTGTAAGGTCGTTTATAGTGTATTTTATTATGGTTATATTGATAGTTATGGGGAGACAAGTTTTATATCTGGTTTTTAGAATAATGTATTCATGTTAGTTGTTCAATTGATGGTATTTGAACATTTAGTTTATGTGATGTCTATTCTATCCAACATTTGAAATTCTTGGTGAAGCGACCGACGGAAGTCATTGTGAGGGGTTTGGTTACAACCAAGCCACATATTTCTCCTTCTATATTACATATGTGCTTTTCCGATGGGTCCTATTTTGTCGCACCCCAATGTCAGCTGAAGAATCTGTGATACCACACTATATCCATAGTGTTAGTATTTATGCCAACTAAAGTAGATTCTTGAAGAAAAGTAAATTAGGATTTACCAAATCATTTAAGACACTAGCTCTTACAATGTTTGTAAAAAACTGTCATAAGATAAACACTCACAACTAAATTGCATATAAACTAACATCATAGTTGGCATATGCAATCCTTTTTAACCAGATGATTCCATACTCAATAAAAATTTGAAATTTCCATACAATTAATCATAGATTATAAGATAATCGCCAATTGATCTATGACGAGAACTAGTGTAGGTTAAAATGATTACATGTCTTACCTCCTCCAAGGGTTAACTTGCATCCCCAAACCTAATTTATTGTGGTTATGGCTACACTATCATGAGCAAAAACCAGAAAAAAATATCAAAATAGCCATGTGAATGACAATTACAAAAGTCGATATAAGAACATAAATATTTAAATAAATGATATGGTTAAGAGTCTCAATAAATTTTGATACAATTCAATCTAACACCTCTTCCATAGTAATAAAAGGAAATTTAAAGATTCAAAAGCAAAATTAAACAAACACATGATGATAATGATCAAACAAAAACAAAACGAAAGTTTTTTGTCTGATTTTGAAATCAACTTAGCCATGAGTATTCAATGCAGCGTCTCTAGCTTGTTAAGCCGGTTTCTTTAGAGTCTTAGTATTCTACACAATATAAATTTTAAGTTCTCCATTGGAAAAAAAATTCTTTGTTTTGTATTTCCTCTTCATTGTTGCTTGCCTTGTTATTTTTAAATTGAAGTTTTGAAAATATAACTTTTGAGTTCTCCATTAGGGAAGAAGACCATCTTTTCTGAAATAAGGAACGTATATAATGGAAGATATAAACGAGATAAATCTTTTAAAGATATGAGAGCATTCAAATAAATAGATTTGGAATAAAATAATATGTGTCCTCGCGTTTTGACTGTATATGAGATATGCTTGACACTATAGATATCTTTTTTGATTATGGTAGACATAGGTTATTGTAGGAATTTTTTTGTATTATATAAAATGTAATAGTTGCAAACAACAAAAGAGCTAAGATTGTGACAAAAGTCTTGCATATTCTCTATGAATTAAGAGTTAGTTTTGTTCGGTTAGGATTTTTGCTTTGTAAAGAAGAAAATAACACATGTTTATGCATATACTTTAGAATTAATACAAACCAAATTCAAGGAAATATATCCACTAAATTATTTTAATTATAACTTACTTTATAGAACCCAATAATACCAAATGAATTTGAAGAACTAAGATTTTGATAATATAATAACTTTAGCTTAATTTTCTTGAAAATGAATTATCGTTGTTTAGATATTTCTCTGAACTACACCGACTTTTAACAAATTTATCGTCGTAGGTGTTGGTCTTGAATTTATACTTAATTTCTAAGAAATTTTTAAGATTTTGTTCATTTTTTTTTTCAAAAACATTTATTTTTTGATAGCAAAGAGTAGAGTATAAACCATGGAAAAAAGCAATGGAAGCAAAGCTTCTCTCTAGTGAACACTGTCGGCTACGAGCATCTCTTTCCCCACTCTATAATTTACTCAAAAATGGACTCAAAATAGAATAATGAACAAAAAATAAAATGTTACTCCATAAATAGAGTAATGCTTTTATTTTGAGAAATACCCTAAGATAACCATAAAAATTTTTTTGTCACAAAAATAACCCTCAAGAACAAAAATGACAAATCTAGCTTTTTTATTTTCAAAAAATTAATTTTTATTTTATTTTTTTCAATTTTAAACCTCACCTCCAAAACCCCACCCCATAACTCTATACCCTAAGTCTAGATTAGTTAACCCTTAGTCATTTTGTTAACCCTTGGGTTAACTAATCTAGACTTAGGATTTAGAGTTATGGGGTGGGGTTTTGGGGGTGAGGTTTAAAATTGAAAAAAATAAAATAAAAATTAATTTTTTGAAAATAAAAAAAGACTAGATTTGTCATTTTTGTTCTTAAGGATTATTTTTGTGACAAAAACTTTAAAAAGGGTTATTTAGGAGATTTGCCCTTTATTTTTTACTTATTATTCCATTTCCACCTCCATTTTAAGTAAAATGAAAGTAAATTACGGAGCAGGGATGTAGATGCTCTAACAGATTGAGATTTCAGAGCTACACGATGGCCGAGGTGTCCATGCTCAGTTCGTTGCCGTTCACCGTCAAAGATATATCCCCCAGAGTAGCCCCATGGCCACAAACACCAGCTTCTGACGAAGAACCGACTCTTAACTCTAATCGCCGCGACCACTCAAGATCATCGCCGCGACCACTCAAGGTCATCGCCGCCTCAAAATTTCGAGCCACCACATACTTATCTCCATTCACGGCAGTGAGTGAAGGGGTTCGAACCGACGAGAAGCAAATCACAACGGAGCCGCCATCCCTTTTGGAGATCCACCGATACAAAGAAAACCCTACCCTCAATTGGCGACAGCTTCTTCGCCCCAATGACTGACAAGCATATTTCGGTAGCTCCTTGTCGTCCTCGAAACAAAAAATATCGTTGTAACTTAACTATTATTGTTTCATCGGTAAACCGGAATCACCATACCGATCATCCGTTATTAGGTTGAATTAATATAATATTTTAAAAAACATTTACTTTTGCTTTGTTTCTGACAATTTTTCGAGATACCTTTCTTGTAGTGGTGCTCTCGACTCAAACAGAACCGCTAATTGCTGTTTGACCTGGTCTAATTGTGACTATGAATGTACTATTGATTGGGTAGTAGTTTAGATTGTCTGTCTGTTTTGGTTTGGTACAGAATCTTATAGCCCAAATGAAAAGCCCATAATAATTGGACCAACTTAATTAACCTTCATCATTGGTGTAGAACCCGACTCGACTCGTTTTATTTCTCCTCCTGCTTCGTTCCACACCTTTGTCGATTGATCTTGGCGCTCTGCAACTTTCTCGGCGCAAACATTCTCTTGACTGCCTCAAGTTTGATCTCCTCTTAATCGTAAGTTTTTTCATTAAATAGCATTCCTCATGATTGGTTTTAGTTTTCTTTTTGCTTCTTGATTTCGTTGCTACGAACTTTTAGGGTTTGCGATGCTTGTCCTTTGCGATAGCTCTGTCTCTTAGATTGTTCAAAGAAAGTCAATAGCTTAATAGATTAAGTATTAGATCTCTGAAAATTTGCAGCTTTGGAAGAATATTCTTGAACTCCTGCACGTAAGGTGTTCGACGATATTCCTCTGACACTTCATTTTCCAAGTTTTAGTTTACCTTTATTGAACAATAATTACATACCCATCTCCTTGTGAATGAGACTCAAAGCTACTTACAGGTCTCACTGTTTCAGAAGTAGCCATGGCAAAGCATCACCCTGATCTGATCATGTGCCGGAAACAACCCGGCATTGCTATCGGACGACTGTGTGAGAAATGCGACGGGAAATGCGTGGTTTGTGATTCTTACGTGCGTCCGTGCACTCTGGTCCGTATTTGTGACGAATGCAACTACGGGTCGTTCCAAGGCAGGTGTACTATTTGCGGAGGGGTTGGGATCTCGGATGCTTATTACTGCAAGGAGTGTACGCAGCAGGAGAAAGACAGAGATGGTTGTCCCAAGATTGTCAACCTTGGGAGTGCCAAGACGGATCTCTTCTATGAGCGTAAGAAATATGGATTCAAAAAACGATGATCATCTAAGGGTTTTCCCGTTTGCTTCAATGTTTTGGATCTCTTATGCTTATGCCTCTTGCATAAAGCTAATATGTATTGGGTATAAAAGCCAGACTTTATGCTTTCTTATTCTTGATAATCTAGACTTGAGTTGTCTTTATTGACTTATCTTTGAGGGTGGTATTGGATTGAAGAATTTGAAAGAATTCAATTGTGGATATAAAAAATAGCTTTTAAAATATTTTAAAGAATTTGGTAAGAATTTTAAACATATTTATCTAATTACTAATTCTGATGTTTTGGATTTTGAAAGAATTCAAATAAATTTGATCATATCAATTCCTCTAAATTCTATGAATTAATCTTTTTACACAAAAATAAAATTTATAAAAACTTTGACAAACAAAAACTTTAATCATTTCTATTTTTATATAAAAGAAAAAATTATTAAAAAAAGTGAATAAAATTTTTGACTAATGAACAATAGTAACAGTGGGACAGATCATGTATGATTATGTAAATATGTAGCCATTTAGGAATAAGACAGTTTCACAAAAACATAAATTACAACATAAGATATTTTATAATCATTTATCTAAAATTAATAAAATATTTTTAAATTTATAGTAAAAATTATGTTTTCAAATCTTTTATATTATAATGATTAATAATTTTGACGTATATATCTGTAAAAAAGTTATAAAGAATCATTTTCAAATTTCAATCTAAAGGCTCGAGATTGGTTCTTTACAATTTTTATGAAATTTTCTATTAAATTCCATTGAAATATAATTATTACAAAATCCACAAAAAATTGAATAACACAAACATTTAATGGAATCCGAAATTCCCTTAATCCAATGACACAAGAATTGATAAGAAATAGTGAAATCCTTAATTGAATAACACAAACATTTAATGGAAAGTTCAATTCCTTTGAATTCATTTCAATTCCTAAATCCAATACCCCCCACCTAGTGTCCAAATAGTCTCTGCTTCGTATTTGATTTCATCACACCACAATAGAAGTAGGTATGACTTGTTTTAATCACATTTTGAATCTCATATCTTTGGTTGTTCGTTCATTTTAACAGTGACAATACAAAATTACTAAATTATACAAAATTAATGAAAACTGTGTGAATTTTTTTTTTGACTTGACAAAATTTGTGCGAGTTTTTTTTTCGTCGACTTCTTTAGAAAGCCCAATGGATAAAGTATTACAAACATATTCAAAAATGTTTGACCCAACCAAGTCCATCCGACATAAAGATAATGTTACATGCAAATACAAGATGAGACACGTGGATTCATTCCATCTATCGAGAAGGAAAAGAAGCAGTGTCGGAAAACTCGTCGAAAAACCATCAACCTCCATCTCAGATCATTTGAGACTGTTTGCACGTTCTTCATTCCTCCAATCTCCATTGAACAAGAGATCTTTATCTGCAAATGATTAAAGTTTAAGTCCAAAGAACAATTTTAATAGAATCGATATTGTTTCGTCGGAACGTTACTACTACGGCAACTCCAACTCATCTGGATTCTTAATCACTTCTCTAAAACTTGTTCCACACCTCAACTCCTTGACCCTCGTTGAAACTCCGCATATACATAAGCAAGCTTGATACCACGTCGCATATACATAAGCAAAGCTTGATACCACTTCACATTAAAGACCTAAACTTTTCTAATCAAGAAGAGAAATCCAACATCCTATTCGAAACGACGTATTGAAAGCAGTTCAAGAGGAGAAGAACTAGTTTAAAAACTTTATTTAGGTTCGACCAAAATCAAATAAGAGAAAAGATAACAGTGATAAAACTCTGATTTGGTCGACCATATCACTTAACGAAACTGAAATCGCCATAGCGAAACGTTAATCAATCAAAAGATCAAAGTTATTTACAGAAATAAAAAATAAAAGAGAAGGAAGGTAACCGGCAGCGAAAGCCACCAGCCACCATTTTCAACACTCGGATAAAACTCTATTCTTAGAGAGAAAATAGAGAGGAGAGAGAAAGAATTTTGACATCCATAATTTGTGCGAGTTTAAATAAATAAAATGGTGTAGATTGTTGTAAAACTAGAGAGAGGGAGATGTAAATCGTGTGTATATTGCTTATCATAAAGGTACAAGGGGGTTCCTTTTATATAAGGAAATACAAGATGTATAAGAAAAAGAAATAATACAAATCCTATTTCAACTATGAAAAGAAAAACATCCAAAACCAATATGGAAAAGGTTTCTTCTTTGCCGAAAACCTAAACCTA
>CAJHQP010003152.1:0-72135 GCA_905132765.1 Moricandia arvensis | reverse complement strand
ATGTCTGAAATTTGGCTGAACCCGAAATTTCGGTTTAGATGCTAATCGGATTATCGATTTTAAAAATATTAATTTATATTTAGTTAAATTAAATATATTTTTAATATCGTTTCAATTAATTTGTATATTTAGCTTTTCAACCATATTATTATCGTCCAAATAATTTTGTGAAATTTGTTTATTAACTATACATGAAATTTGTCATGAAATATATGTAACAACACTAAACAGACAAAACAAAGTTTTGTATGAACGAAAATTATACATAATGATAAAATTAAAATTAACAACTAATAATTCTATAACGTAAGAAATACTATTTAAACTTAAAAAACAAGTCATTGTTTAAACTGCAAAACGAATTTTTCGTAATTAAATTTTGAATAAAATGTTAAACATAAAAAATTTAAAATTAACCAAATAAATAAATATATATATATATATATTAGACTCATATTTGATTAATTATCCATCTAATAACCATTATTGTAGGTATTCAATAATATTTTAAAGTGTTTAAATATTTAATAGAATTAAGATTGATATGGTTAAAGAGCTTTTTGAATTTGAAGTTCTACGATTCTTTCAAACTATGTCATGGTAAATTGGTTTGATCGAGTAAAATGTCATAACACAATAATATGGTAAATAGATCCACTGCATATATGTTAGGTTAACATTGTTCGAATTATTTTTTGTTCGGATTTAGCGTTTAGTTCCATGTCGATTTCTCTTGTCACCCTAATATATTTAATATCAATAATTTCATCAAAATTATAATTTTATATATAAATAAGAAATTTAAATTAAATATTATCAATACATACATAATTTTAAAAAATTATAGTTTAAAAAATCTAATTAATTTTTAAAATATATTTCAGATATGATGCATACTACTATTTTATAATATCAAAAGACTGTTACAAGATAATGTTCGAATCACCAACAATTTTGACTTATTGCCTTTGGTGTTCATCCCAAGGACTAAACTGTAGGTTCAGACAACCCAATGAGATTGAATCATTTCATATATTAATATCTCTTTTACGCCCAAAATATATCAAATATACATACTTTCATAGAGAAATGTAAATAATATAGCTTGCAAAAAACAAAGATTGTTTGATTAAATATTTTAACGTCGTAGCTACACAATCATCTAAACTAAATCCTAAATCAAACTAGAGACCTCGATACCCAAATCCTCAGATAAATCTACACCTCTAATCAAAATACTAAAATAATGAAATCTTAAAAAGACTAATCTAAAGCCATGAACCCCTAAAACCCTTGAATAAAATAGTAATAATTGGCCTAAAAAACTTAAAAGATATTTTAAAGCAGTCAACAAAATACTAAACATTAGATCTTATAACTAAACTCTACGTCCTGGAATAACCATACCATATGTTATACAATTTATCCAAGGTTTAGTGGTTAAATTAAGGGATTGAGTGTTTTAAAAATTAGTGTTTTGATTAGTGTTTAAAATTTATCCAAGGTCGTGTATAGTTATCCAGAGTTAGAGTAGAATTTAAAGTTTAGGATTCGATTTTAAAGTTTACGGGGATTAGGTTTATCTGAGGCTTAAATTATCCAAGGTGTTTTAAAGTTTAAGTTAAAATTTAAGCTATCTAGGGATTAGAGACTCACCGATGGTTTAGATTTGATGGTTAGATTTAGTGTTTGTTGACGACGATAAATGATTTTATAAAAAAATTATAACTATATTTATTTTTATTTTTAAAACATATATAACTTAATATATTTCTATTTTTTTAGAAAAAGAAAATATATTAAATATAAATAACACAATCTTAGATGGTCAGATGTTCCACCCCTAGACATTTGAACCAAGAGATAAACACATATTAACTTTGCGCATAAAAGAGTAACCCAATAAATCATAAGCTGAGCGATAAGATATAATAGAACAGAGAATGACACGTCTACTACACATTAATAACAAGTGTCGGATAGTTGCGCATGCAGACGGTGTTGGATTTCGCAATCTTCTCCTTAACTGCCGGCGAACTCAATCAAACAAACATCATGAGTTGTTCATCTTGCATGAAAGCCACTAGATGTGTTCATCAACTCTTCTAATCTCAACAAAGCTTTAAATCAGAACTGGTGATGGATAAGAACAAAACAATATGTCGAGACGTCTATTGACCCGGCTTTACTTTATCTATTCTAGGATCACAAACATATTCTAAAACCTGTTTCTCCCATGCTCAAGAAACTACTGTTATAAGTGAAACTTCATCGGAAAAGAAGAGATAACTCTAGATTAAACAAAGATCCAAGCATGCTGTGTAAATGAAGAAGCTACTAGACCTCCAGAACTGAATCTCCTCCGACAGCTTCTGAAATCACATGCAAGACTTAGAAACTTTATTTAGCCCTTATCAGAGAGAAATAAAGAATGATAAGTGGCTCTGATTAGTAAAAATATATCAACACCAAAATCACCTAATCACGCTAACGAAAACAAGATCTTCTAAGCGCAACAAGTTGATTTATAGATCGAAATATTTACAACCAAAAAAAACAAAGAAGAAGGATGGTAACTGTCGACAAAGTCACGGTCCCTGACGAACTTTTTTGCTTAAGAAACTGTTTTATAAGGCATGTTTAATTTTTCTTTTCTTTTTATTTTTTCTGATTTAAAAAAATTAAGACAAATCAATTGTGGACTGCACGTGTCAGTAGGATCCACGAAACAGTATCAAAGAACCAATTTTTAATTAAAGATTTAAAAGCGATTGTAGGAAAAATGGTGGAACCACACTATTTTTGATTAAGAACCTTAAGAACTTCCAATAACATGCTACTAAAGAAATTTAGCATTTTCACTATTTTCAATTTTTCTAGTTAACAACTTTTGTATTAAAGTCCGCAGAGAACAAAGCTTCCATACAAAAAGACCAATCGTGGGCTATTACATTACCTAACATGAATTTTGAAACATAGGTTGTGATTAGTCAGTAAACATTTCTCTAATTTTAAGTTGCTCCATATTTTACTAAAAGATAACAAAATCAAGTAGAGCTGGGTCTCTTAGGCAGTTCATATGCGGGGTTCTTAGTGGGGTTTAATTTTGAATTTATTTTTTCGTTTTACTTTAGCTAGACGGCTCTTAAGACTCTTATTTAAGAGCGGTTTTTAGTTTTTCTTAGTTATAAATAAGAACGGCATTTTAACAAAAGTTAAGAACACTCTAAGAACCTGCAATGAACATGCCCTTAGAGTCTTTTGAAACATTGAATGAGACTCTACTTCATAAGAGTCTCACCTTCTTGAAAAATTGATATAATATATAATATTGTAAAGTAATGCAGAAGTTGATTACAAACAAAACAAAAAGCTAAACAAAGTTTTAGTTTATAAAAATGATAAAATATGAGATGAATTTATATTGTTATCATTTAGATATAATTATATATTAAATGATGATTTTTTTTTAAACAAAAAAACTGTTTATAATATTTATAAAATATGAATAACTTAAGATAGATTTAAAGGAAATTAATCACCAAAATAGTTTTCAAAGAGAAAAATGATTAAATAGATTTTATTAAATTTGTAATAAAAATTTTTTTCGACGAAAAACTATTTTATTATTCAAATTAGAGTGGTCTGGATACGAGACCGGAATAAAACAATTAATGAAATAAAAAGTCTATAGAAAGGTCTTTTGTTTTGCGTTCTTGGAATATGGGTGATATTTGAAATTCGGAAAGCATATTTCATTGTCTCTATCTTCAAGCATGAGGTTCCTTGATATGTCGATCAAATCCTTATAGTCCGTACCAAAGTTTTAACATGTCGAATGTTGAAACATATTTTCCATTACTCAACTTAGTGTTTCCAGCTCAGAATGCAGGGCAAACTCTCTTCAGTTACATTCGATGATAGGGAAGTTTAAAAGAAACTAAACGAACAGAAGGTATATTTATTGAACATCGGACATAATCATGAGGATAGTGAAGATTAAAAACAGTATGTGCTGCGTAACATGATTAAACCATGATTTCTGTTTTTTTCCTTGATGTGATAATAGTGGTATATTTAACTTGATATACTAACATGTTTTATCCCATTAGGGCATATTAAAAAAACATGTTTAAGTATAACACAGGAGAAAGATGCTTATAGTGAACTTGAGATTAAAGAAGCTTCAAGAAAAGGTGGGAGCTGAGGAAAATATATTTGTTAAATGATGTTGTAATGGATACACGACAAAGCTGCTTCTGAATCCTGTTTTACGTTCTGTGCAGATACAAACTGTAGCAAAACTGCTCGGATGCACCATGATGACTGGGATGAGAACGTTGATCGTTGGGTTGCTAGATTCCTTGAAACGTTTTAGGAAGGTTGTCATAAAATGGTAAGCAAGCGTCACAAAGGACCGATTCTCAAGTCTCCATTTATTATAACCCACTGATGCTTGGTCGAATTTTTCTCTAAGGCAACAGCCATTAGAGATCGGATAGCAACAAAGAGAATAATTGATTCAAGGATTTCCACAGTTACGGAATTAGTAAAGCATGTTTATTCGGTTCAAGTGAATAATAGCAAAACTCTGTTCTGAACTTCTCTACGTTGTTTATGAGACTCAAATGCAGCAGAAAGTTTAAGTAACGCAGACACTGATTATAATCAAACACTCCAATGGTTACATGGAGACTAGACCATACATGGAAATAGATAAAATGAAAATAAAATAAAAAAGAAAACAAACAAATAAAATCAACCCATATATCCTAAGATTGAGGCTTGAAATATATGAGCAAGAGAGAACAAACAACATAAAAATTAACATTGAAGTGGCTTGTATATTAATTTTCAGCATTTGCAGAAGTTGAGAAGCTTGACATCAGCGACTGGGTCTCTCTTCTTTTTCGATTTCTTGAAGTGTTTTGAAGCTACCTTTAGCAAACCATCCCATCCCTAAACAATAACCACATTTATTACAGATTTATATAAAAACAGAGAAAAAAAAATATCATCTTTAGGAGATGTATATGTAAATGTACCTTGGTAGGAATAGCAAAGCAGCCACCTTTAGGAGAATCTGACACGTCTAATGTCACTACTTCTTCTTTTTCATTGAGATCTTCATCTTCTTCTTGATTTCTTGAAACTCTCCGAGCTCAGGTTCCGACAAACACAAGTATCCGAGTCTAGATCAGAAGGGCTTGCGTAGTTTCGAGGCAGAAGAGGAGACCAGAGAGAGCTCTGTGAGTAGTCGAACCGAAAGCAGAGTTGTCTGGAAATTTGCGGAGTAGCTCTCGACGCATTACTGGTTGTAAGTACTCAACTGTTTTGTTGTAATAAGAGGAAAGTTCATCCTTCTCTTCTTCTTCTTCATCTTGACTTCTTTGCTTCTCCATTTTTTTTCTGATCTTTTTTTTGTTTGCTTTTCTTTGAATCACTGAGTCCTCTTTATATTTTGGGTGAAGGTTGAGAAGAAAAACGACCGTTGGGGTCATGTTTTTGGACACTTGTTTGTAACTATTGGAGAATAAAATATGACTTTATATGTCTAAAAGTTACCGTTGGGAGACATAAAATTGCGATCGCGCAGGAATATAGTGTAGACAATGTATAGTGCGCACGGCCGAATCCAACATTTTTAATACAAATTTTATTCATGTTGTGCCGTTACAATATCCATAGTCAATTTTAAATTCACCACGGCGTTTTTGATTATGTAACCATTTATTATTTATTAATTTGATATTGAAACATATAAATCTCTCTCATTATTTTGAAAACTCATCCTCCCTGTTCCTTCTATGATAATTATCTTTGGTTAAAGCAAATCTCCGTTTCTAGATTCCAATGTAAAATATTATTATATTATATATATTATCTTGGAAAATTAAATATACCTATAAAAATATAGCAGAATTATGTTAGTCGATTTTTTTAAATGATGAATTTGAATTGAAAAATCTTTTTTTCACTTGAAGATTATATCATGCATGAAAATTAACCAAAACATTATGTTGATTGCCTTGAATTTGGATGATTGCTTCTAGGGCGATTAATTCTGCATCGCGTACATCATAATTATTATGGATGTTACATATGATGGTGGGTTTAGGTTTCATAAGGTCCATATTATTCTAGGTATTTAGATGCGAGATGCTAATATATATACATATATATATATATATATATATATATTATATATCTTGTATTTGAATAACCATGAATTTGCATTCTATAAAATTCAATATTGCCTCCAATAATAAGATTTTTTTTACCTATGGAAGTAGTTAAATTGGTGGACCACGTTAAATATCTGGATCGTAGTTACATTACCTTTTTCTTAAATTTTGAAATTTTTCTGATTTTTTTTGCATGAAACTCATCAGAACCGGAGGGTCCTATTACTTGGCATTCTCTGGAGGGATTCGTAGATCCTCTCTGGGAGCAAAGGGTAAAACTAGAGTCTGCTTGCCTAGATGAGATGAAGTGAGATAAATAATATCTTCCAAAAACACCAGGAGATGAGGGCAGAAAGCCCCCACGGATTGTGCCAGAGGATGCCCTCAAAGTAGTCCACTGCTATAGAGTGAAGTTCTTGGAGAGATTGTTTTAAATGTGTTTTATAAGATCATGTAGTAAGTTAGTATATATATGTTATTTAACGTTTTAAAAATTTAGAAGGAGAAAAAAATGAAGTCTTGATCCATATGAAATTGCATAAACGGGTCAAAGTTGAAATTGTTGAAAATTTTATTGATTGATTTATAAGTAACTGTAACCATCGAATAAATAGATTGATTCCATCACCTTATTTCATGTACTCTTGAGATCTCCGTAACAAATATTAAATGTTAGTTTTTTGCAAATATGACTTGAAATTCAAGTCAGATACAAAACTAATCCATTATTTTTTGGAACTTTTATTTGTCCAATTCCCTCAAAAATTAGGGATTATTTAAGGAAAATGCCATTGTTTTTCGTTTTTTTAAAAATGAATATTTTAGTCTATTATCCTCATCTTTATCAAGTATTGGATAATATTTTCATTGCCATCAAATAGACCAACTACATGAACAAGCAATTTGAAGCTCTTAATGCATCTAAAAATAATTTTTCATTCCTCATATCTCATTTCTTATGCTCAAAAACTACATTTCTTTCAATTTCTTTCTATATTCATCCAAAAAACCAATTATTTTGATTCTAAACTTTGTAAGGTTTAAACTCATGATTCTTGATCATTAACAAGTGCATCTGTTTTCGTGGTGAAAATTCGGTGTGCTAGAAGAAGCTAATCAAGTTATCTCACTCGTTGAAAGTAAGAAAATGATTTTTTCCAGATATGTTCGTCTGAAGCATTCCGTGTAAGTCTTCTGTTCATAGAATACTTATACGAAAGTCTCATGGTCAATCTAGAGGTTACTTTTGCAATTGACTTTATGTGTGTTTTCTAGAGACGACTTCTCTCAAAGTCTTCCAACTTTTCTTTGTTAACAAAAAAATCTCAAAGTACCAGAGAAGACTTCCCGGTAAGTCATCTAATATAAAAAGTTAGTTTTGAATTGACCGGATTGTGTCAGAAATTTGACTTTCTCTATATGACTTACACGGAAGTCTTCCATCAGAATACTTCCATGTAAGTCTTTGGAACTCTCAGTGGAATTCTTCTCACTGTCGGTGAAAGTCATCTCAGATTACTTTTGCAATTAAAAAACAAACTTAAATATTTAATTTTAACTAGACGACTTCCATGTAAGGTCTTTCCGGAAGACGACTTACACGGAAGTCTTCCAGAATTTTATTTCGAGATTCTGGCCAAACATTGATTATCCACAAAAGACTTCCATGTAAGTCGTCTGCGGAAGACTTACATGAAAGTCTTCTAATTAAAATTAAATATGTAAGTTTTTATTTTTTCAGTTGCAAAAGTAACTTGAGATGACTTACTTGGAAGTCGTCTAGTTAAATGTAATATTTAAGTTTTATTTTTCTGGTGAAAGACTTCCATGTAAGTCTTCTAGAAAAAGTCAAATTTCTTACACAATTCGGTCAATTGCAAAAACTAACATGTATATCCCAGAAGACTTACCGGAGAAGTCTTCTCTGGTATTTTTGGTATTTTTCCCAAAACCAAAAGTAAGGCCAATATTTACAAAGGACGAGTTTCTTGAAAGTCTTGAATTTGCAATTGCGAAATCACCTAAATGGAAGTATTCTAACGTTCAAAGTTTAATAAACTTTCATTTTCTCTAAAACTATAAAGACTTTTTTAACATTTTCTTCTTAATTCATGTATATTGTTATTATTGGGGTTCCTGGAATGAAACTCATAACTTAATTGATTTTAAATTATGAGGTTACTAAATATACATGTTTATTAATGTTTTTATCTAATCGGAGATGACTTGCGTGCAAGTCTTCTACGTTAGTTTTTTGTAAACTTGTTAAATAACTTTAAGATATGTTTTTTAACTTACAAAAGTGTTAAATAAGTTCAAGAATATCAAGTAATAATGGTTTAATGTGTCTTCTTAGATCATAAAATATACTTTTTAACTTTCATAAAATTGAAATTTCAATTTTCACTTAAAAATTTGAGTTTTTCGCTTAATTTTAATTTCCCGCTTAAATTATAATTTTCCGTTTAAATTTTCCGCTTTAAATTTAAGTCTTACGAGAAGTCTTCCGAGAAGACTTCCTAGAAGTCTTCCGGTAGACTTCACATAAGACTTCTAGTGGAATTGTTAAATGTTTGAACTTATGTAATGTTTGATATTTTGTGAATTTGGCTAACTTTTCTTGAGAAGTCTTCTCTGTTATTTGTAGTAAATTTGACTAATTTTTTGTGTTATTGTGTTTTGTTATTGAAGTTGTATCAATAACTTCAATAATGTCAAGTACTTTTGGCAAGATAATATTGTACATGAACATATTTACCAAATTCTATTCGTTAATATCTCTCTAATTTTACAAAAGAATTCACATTTCAAAGAGTACACCTACAAATCACAAAACAGACGATAAAAAAATTGTTATAAATCATTCCTACACAAAAACAAGCTTGAACTCCACTTGACATGGGTGAAGACTCCATCAAAAGACTTCCCATGAAGTTTTCTAGCGCATTAATATGTTAGAAGACCTCGAGAAGACTTCCTCAAAATCTTCCAAATCTGACTCATACCTGAAAAAACTACCTATCCAAAACGTACAAATGGCTTCAAAACAAAGAAATTAGTGGAAGATGAGATAAGTATACCTTTAAAAGAACACAAAAAATACATATCCAAAAAATCGATCTACTTTTAAAGTAATAGAAGATGATAACCATGTAATAAAAAACTCTGCAAAACAAGATGAATTAAGTGAGAAAATCATGAGACAAAAATTATAAATTGATATAAAGTCTGGTGTTTTCAAGTTCTAAAGACTTAAGAGAGGTTGGAAGAGTTTTAGTTTGGAGAAAAAGTAAGAGTTTTAAGCAACCAAAGACTTACCAAAACTCCGCCATGGAGAACTTAACAAAACGTCAGTTCTGTTATAGAAAAGAAGGAAGACTACCGCTAGAATAGGAAGTCTTCTAGTGCATTAATGTTAGAAGCCTCCCCTGGAAGTCTTCAAGTCTGTTTCAGACCTGAAAAAATATGCATATCCCAAAAACATTCAAATGACTTCAAACATTGATAATCTTCAAAATAAGGTAAAAAACTGAAAAGAACAAAAAAATTCAAAAAAGGTAAGAGCTTTAAGAAAAAATACCAATGAAAAAAATATGATTTTAGATCTACCTTAAGGGGAGATGAAAAATCATGTAATGAAAAACCTGCAAAAACAAAATAAATCGATGAAAAAGACATAAGATAAAGATGAGAAATTGATATAAAGGAAGGTGAGTTTAAGTTCAAAGAGATTAGAGAGAGGTTGGAGAGATTTAGAATGATTTTAGTATGAAGAAACATTACATTTTGTCGTAAATATTTGAAAGGAAGAGAGAAAAAATGTGTATTTTTTATATAAGGAGACAAAAACCAATAAAATTAAAATATTTTCGATTCAGAAAACTTTCAAATAAGGTATTCAATAGAAGAATTCATAAGTTTACTATTTATTATTCGCCCCAGAAGACTTCCGCAAAAGATCTTCTAGTGCATTATTTGTTGGAATACTTAAGTTACATAAACGCCTAACTCAAAATACTAACTAGCCTAGAAACAAACACTTCATAAAACTTAAAAATATAATTTTAAAAATGTATAATATACACAAAACTAAACACATATATTCAAAATTTAATTTTTCAAAAACAAATAAGCTTCCAAAATCTGACTCCAAGGATACATACAATACTACAACATATGTTACAAATCAGCTTTAAATATTTAATAATACACAAAACTAAACACATACTCCCTCTGTTTCAATATAAGTGTCAATTAACATATTTCACACATATTAAGAAAATAAAAAGATATACTAATATACCATTATTTAATGTAGCAATTATTTAAATAAAAATAATTTTAAAAAGCATCTATTGGTCACTTAAAAGGGTAAGAAATAGATTATGTGTGAAAAGTTGTATTGAAAATGTAAAGTGACACTCTTTTGAAACAGAAAAAATGCTAGAATGACACTTATTTAGAAACAGACGGAGTATATGTTACAATTCAATTTTATTAGATCTTCACTAATATAATTTACAAATGTTTATAATTACATGATTTCAATTTTTGCCACATCAAAATATTTTTTATAAAATTTTATGAATTATTTTTAAGATCTAATGTACGAGAGACTTACAAAACCTTAGAAAACTTTACGGGGTTATATTCGTAAAAATCAATACTGATTCTTTTGCCTTAGTCAATAACGGTTTGTTTGTAATTTCACTAGCATTTTTGGGGTTACTTTTTCATTTGATTCAAGTTAATTATATATTTGGGGTTAAAACGAGTTTTGAGTCATATTTGGCAAATTCTTCTTAAATGTTAATCATATATTTTCTGAATTATATGTATAGCATCAATTTATTTGATAACATACAAATAATTTACAAATAAATATGATTATTAATGATAGAATTACATCATTTAAAAATAATTGTTTAATTATTTAATCCAAATTACTTTCATAATAAACCTTTTATTTCCATTCTCTTATTATCTGAAAATAGCTTCGTTAAAATAACATCTAGATTTATTGATTATTAATTACTTTAATTTTTGAATTGATTGCATTATTATTTTTATTTTAATTTTATATTGATTAATTATGATTTTTCATTTTACAAAATATTATGGATTAAAATTCTTACTTTCTTTTCAAATAGTTGGGATTTTTAGTAATTAAGGTTTAATGTTAATCATTAAAATATTTTGTAATAAAAAAATTAATTTCTATTTTAATTAAATTAGTTCTAAATAATATATTATATATTAAATAATAGAATTAAAATAATAATATTATTGAGAAGTCAGTCTTTTACATGTTGCGCTCACGTTAATTTTCACAGTGGTCAACTATAAAAGTTATCTTAATGAATTAAATTTATTATGTAATTGTCATTATCCATTTTTTATTTTATTTTTTATTAATAAATATTATTTATTTTAATAATCATCAAACATAACATTTCTAAGTTACAGAAAACTATATGAGGCAATTACAAACTCCACAAAGTCTTCTAAGTGAAGTAGTTTATGAGAAACGTTTTAGAGAAGTCTTCTCATGAGTTTAATCATATTTTTTTTTACAAAATTAATAAAAATATTTTATAGAAAATAAATTGAAATCATGTAATTATAAATATTTTGAAATGATGTAAATATAGATTTAATAACTGAATTGTTTTCAACACATATGAGAAAATATAGGTTGTAAGTCATGATTTTCTTGGTTTAGGGTTTGGTAACATATGTTGTAATATATTTATATTTTTAGGTTTATATTTTAGAATCTTATTTTTTCTTAAATGAAGCTTTTTAAAAATTAAGTTTGACCATATATGTGCTTAGTTATATATATATTAAATCATATAAAGTTGATCTTATGTTTAGTGAATTGTTTGTTGTTATTTAGTTAGCTATTTAGTTTTAGGGTTAAGAATACTTCTTGAGATGTTTTCTAACATATGATGTATTAGAAAACTATTAGAAAAGTGTTTTAAGACGAATAGTGAATTTGGGGTTTAGAAGATTTGAGAAGTTTTTCTAGTGAATTTTATGTTATAAGATTTCCCAAGAAGTATATTAAATTATTTCATCCGCGATATCAAATTGAAAATACAATTTATGGTTAATTTTTTTATACTTTTTCTTTAAAAAATTAATATTAATATATTTTAATATATTATATTAATTATACTACTTCTCTCTCTCTCTTTCTCTCTCTTTCTCTCTCTCTTTCTTTCTCTCTCTCTCTCCTCTCTCTCTCTCTCTAATCGGCCCTCTCTTCTTCTTTTCATTAGTTTAGGTAATTTTCGCAAATTCTCCTTATTTATCATGCTTCCACTACAAAAACAAGGTATATTTCGACGGAAATTCCGACGGAGAAGTAATTCCTCGGAATATCCGACGGAATTCCGAAAAAACCCAAAATCATGTTTCCTCCGGAATTTCGTCAGAAAACTACGACGACATTCCGAGGAAGTGTATTATATTGTTAGGATTGTTTGAATTTAGGATTGTTTAGGTTTCTAAAACTATTTTTAGATTTATAAAAACGTTTAAAACCTTTTTTTTAATATTTAGAAAATGCTTTAATATTTATAAATCATTTTTTATATTTATAAAAAGTTTTTATTATATTTATTACATGTTTTATATTATATAAACTTTTTTATATTATAAACCTTTTTATATTTATAAAACGTTATATTTATAAAACGTTTTTAATATTTATAAAACGTTATTAATATTTAAAAACGTTTTGATATTTATAAAACGTTTATATATTTATAAAACCTTTTAAATATTTATAAAACGTTTTTTATATTTGTAAAAGTTATTAATATTTATAAAATGTTTTATATATTTATATAGACGTTTTATATTATAAACATTTTAATATTTATAAACTTTTTTAATATTTACAAACAGTTTTTTATTTTATAAAAAAAAATATTAATAAACATTTTTTAGAATTTTAATATATTATATATATATATATATATCAATTTTAAATTTATAAAATTTTTTAGATTTTTATATGTATTTCGCACATATATTTAAAACTAATTTGTAATACATTTCAGTTTTGCAAATTGGTTCTAGTGGCGAGAACAAGACTAGACCTTCGCATTTCAATGCACCACCGAGGTCGTAGTGGTTCGTCCCTCCCGTTCTCAGGGCTTCTTCAGCGTCCCAAAACCAACTGCGGACGAGTAATGCTCACCCTCTCGCTCCTTTGGTTGTTCCGAGAACCATGACTGTTGAACAGTTGATTCAGCAGCCCGGGTCGAGAGTATCTTCTCGTTCTCACTCTGTATCCACATGACGACACAACTTGGTAAAAAAATTATTTTGTTTTTTATCATTTTATTTCATTATATTTTTTCATTTTTATTTTTTTTCTTAATCTAGGTTCGATCGATCAGGGAACGAGATCATCACCTTCATCAACCGGATAATGTACTCGATCCTCAAGAAGGATATCCTACCTTCACCAGTTTCCTCCTGAGGAATAAGAAAATGTGGTTCCGTCAGTTTGCGGTAATTTTTAATTTTTAACTTATTTTTTAATCTTTAACATAATTTTTTTACTAATTGTGTATTTTTTCTGGCAAGAATTCAACTGGTATTTTGATCAGACAATTTCATCCGTCACCACTTCAACCATAAAGTCATGGATAATTATGGGAACAAATCTATGAGTGGAAGCAGAAGTGGAACAAAGGAAAGACACTGAAATCGATTAACGAGACGGTGTGGGCGGAGTTGATACAACACTGGGGAGAAGGACGAGACGCAAGACCGATCGGTGACCAACTCTGGCAACCGCAAGAGCGAGCGTTGCGGGAAGGGCATGTACAAGCACAACTTGGGTGCCCAGAGTATTCACACTCTCGGAGATCGAATGGTAAGTTAAATCTATTTTTATTTCAATTCTTTAAACATTTTTATTTCATTTTTAATAGCATTTTTACATTTTTTAGGCGGAAGAAAAATGATAGTGAGCCGGTTGATGACTCGCCCTAATGAGGGATGGCGTATACCAAAAAAAGACTGGCGAGATTTCTGATGGTCTTGTGAGGGAAGATGGTCGACCTGGTCCAAAGCCAGAGGATGAAGAAGAGTTCTGCCTATCTCAGCTTCTCTCTGATGAGGACGCCACTACTGCTGCTTTCCACCAACATGTCTTGAGGGTCAAATCAACGAACTCGTTGAATCGGTAAAGATCTTGATTAATTTTAATTTTTACTATATTTTCATTCCTTTATCCTTATTGCTACTTAAAAAAATATGTTTTCTTTTTCAGGTGGTTCCAAAGAGAAAAGGGCGTTTGTTCGGTTTGGATCGTCGATGCTGCATCGTTGCTTCATCTTCATCAGCGCCTTTTGTTGATCCGACACTTATGGAGCAGCTACAGAACAAGGATGACCGCATATCAGCATTGGAGACCCAGAAACAACACTATTCTTGCTCAGATGTCCGCACAACAAGCTAAAGTGGAAGCAGCGGAGAGGGTAAATGCAGAAATGATGGAAATGATGAGACGGATGTTCCCGCACGAGTTTTAGTTTGTATTTTTTTTAATAAAACTTTTTAATGTTTTTTTTTAATTTGTAAAACTTTTAATATTATAATAATATGTTTTCTATTTCAGATTTAATTTTATTTTTTTAAATTAAATTCAAAATACAAAATATATTAAAAATATTAATTTTCCAAAATTAAATTTCCGGATATTCCGAGGAATTTGTTCCCTCGGAAACTTCCGAGGGAACACAGTCCTCGGAATCCCTCAGAAATTTTCGACAGAGTGATGTCCTTGGAATATTCTGAGGAAACCATCTCTCGGGATATTCCGAGGAAACCTCCATCGGAATTTTCCGACGAAATTTCGAGGAAAGTCTCCTACGAAATATTTCCTCGGTAATTCCTCGGAATATTCCGTTCTCGGTATTCCCTCGGAGTGCCTGACGGAATTTCGACGAATTTTGTTTTCCTACGAGATTTTTTCGACGGCTTATTTCGTCGGAATTTCATAGGAATAGTCATATTCCGACAAAATTCCGACGATATATGTCGTCGGAATATCACTGATTTCTTGTAGTGTTCAATTAATTGTTTCCAAAGTTACTTTTAAATTGTATGTAATAGATTATACATAAATGATTATATGATTCTTTTTTTAAAGCAATTGATTTTTAGTTTAAATAATTATGGTTTTACCAAATATTATTAAAAAGAATTTAATCGGTTCAATTATTTATTTTTAGATATGTTGCATATGTTATCCAAATTGAACCACATTTTATTTTAGTTCTATTTATCCTAAATCATACTAATTTTATTAACTGTATTTTGTTTGGCTCTTCATTTTGGAATTTATATATATATATATAATTTATCTATATATATAATTTGATATATATTATTAGAAAAGTAGGAACAAAAAAAGTGGATGGATTGGAATTGATTTTAAAATTCCATCATGCATATGAATCGAGTGTACACTGTGATGACATTTTGAAAGAACTCATCTCATGTATATGAATACTTACAAAAATAACTAAATTCTGCAATCTTTTTATAAATTTTAAGTTATTTTATAATGTATATTTATAATTTATAATATTGAACATAAATTTTCTTTTAAAGTTTTTATTATTTTAATTAGACTTGTAATTCTTGGTATACAATTTTAGTTTGGTAGACTTGAACGAAAAAATTATGTTTTGGAATCTAATGAGATTAATATCAGATTTAGGTAATTTCATAAAGTCCATTTTCATCTTAAATGTGTAGTTTGTTTTATAAGATTACATATAAATTGGTATATGTTGGTTGGACTAAATAGAAAAAATGACGTTTTGATCGATATGAAAATTTCATAAACGAATCAAACATGTAATAATTTGAAAAATTATTGATTGATTATAGTAACTGTAACCATCAAATAATAAGTGTGATTCCATCAGTTTTATTTCACATAATGTTGAGATGTCGTGACAAACATGATTTATAATTGTTATCATATATTCTTAGAATTTTATATATATGCATTAACTTGTTTAGGGATATAAAAATAATATTAGAAATAAATATGTTTATTAAATGACATAATAACATTTTTTAAAAATATATTTTGAATTGTTTGATAAAAATTAAATTCATAATAAATCTTTTATTTCCATTCTCTTATATCTAGAAGTGTTTTCTTAAATAAAATTAGATTTATTGATTATAAATTAACTTAACGATTGTATATGATATTTCTTTAAAAATTTTGTTTTATTCTTAAAACGCTGAAGTGGATGGATAGGCCATTCTCATCCATGCTTTTTTGGATGTTTGAAGGATCTAAAGTTGACCTCACACATAATCTATCATATTCCTTATTCAAGTATGAAAAGACTATTACTTGTAAATATGATTTTCCTCTTTCTTTTCTTAAATAGGGAAAAAAGGGTAAATGTCTTAAAAACTGAATCGAGAACTTAGTCCCATCAGTGCTCTTGTCTCATGGAAATCTGAAAATAAAATTAGTTGATAGAAAAAATAAAATGATACTATACAAGTAGGGAAAACTGACTAATTAATTGAAGTAAGGAAAGGGAGAAGAAAAAAATTGAAGTAAGAACATGAATGGGTAAGAAACTATGTGCCCTTTGATTGATACTTCCTCAGTGAGAATGCATGTTCAAATAAGGCCAGTGATGCTAAATCTGGATAAGTAATATGAGTTGTGGGTTGAAAATGGTTATGTTACTAAGTTGAAGTTGAGTACATGGACGTACTTTCTAAGGTATGTATTTTGATGTGTCTTGGGAAACTAGGAATAGTGAAGAGATGTTTTAAAGTATACGTGAGTTCCCATGTTTTCACACTTATTTCTTATACTTTGATTGATGTTTTGTTTGAGGATAAACAAAAGTGTAAGTTTGAGAGAGTTGATAAACAGTGTTTTTACCCGTTCTAACATACTGTTTTGAATCGTTTATACAATTAAAGTGTTTTTTTTTGTAGATTATTTTAGTTTTATAGAGCCTTTTCAGTTTTTTGGTCGACGTGGAACATAAGAAGTCGAATTGGATGTAACAACACATTTAAAGATGCGGAATTGTACATATGCGTAAAATTTTTGGCAATTCATGAGGGACTTCCTATTGTGGCATTGAGCTCAAATTTAGATACAAGACAAAACATTAAGTTGGTTTTCCAATGCCACCGGTTTGAGGTCGATAAACCTTTACATTGAATGTTATGCATGTTCAATTGAAGACCAGTCTTTTTGCCAACTCAATACGAGAAAAATTGGGCTTACCTTACTTTCATTTGGTTTTGCCTAAAATTTGACCTTGACGTGATTTTTCATATATCTTTATTTGTTGATTTATTTTTTTGGGAAGACAAACTCGTACCATTAGAAAAGATTTTTCAACCCATGTATTCTAATTCATTGTGCATTATTCATTGTGTTTTTATTTCCATGTCTGAGTATTCAACATGTTAGGCTTATGTTTGTCCGAATGGAATCACGGATTTGTGAAATCGATAAGTTAGACTAAGAAATTATCTAATTGTTCTTCATTTATATTGTTCTTATTGCGAAAATTGGACTTGCGACCTAATTTCTGATCTTAGTTTATTTAATGCGCTGTAAGTGATAGTTAAACGTCTAAACACGTTTAAAACAAAAATAAAAGTCTAAAACAAAACTAATATGAGCGAGATGATCTTAGCTAACGAGAATTGTTGTTAGAAGTTTCGTGAACATACCAAATATGTTTTATGCGTGTTTACAATAGGAGATTTTGTGTTAATAAAAAGAATATGAAAATTCAAACAAAGTTAGTCTTTTAGGATTCTAATATATATGGTTTAGCACCACAAAATAAATCAATCTAATTAATTGTTGGATTTCGAGACTAAACTTTTCTACATTTTTGTCTACTAATTATTTTATGATCTATGTTTCCTGAAAATTATATGTTGTCTGATGCTTTTTATTCATAAGTTTTAGTATTGTTTACTTTCTGATATTTACTTCCGTGCAATTGAAATATAAAAACATTTCTTTCATTCTATTTTAATTTTATTCTCAGAGGTTTATTGACTAACTTTGGTCTATGTGAATTTTATCCATAAATACTACCATGTACTATTGTACACTTGCGGTTTGAATTTAGTGGCACATTAAACATCTACACCAACAAGTCGATACAACGCTTTGGATCTATGGACTTACTACATGTTTGACTTGTTTGCAGCCATTGGAAAAATCAGGATATTTAAGGAGGAATATACTATAAATCTCACTATTCAAATCTCGCCTTGGCGATCCTAAAGTATTGTGTTCTTATGTTAAATTTTGCCAAAACTAAGCTTGATAAAAAAACTTTTGACAAAACTATAAGCCACGCTGATATAGTTTCAAGTCGTCCTTCGTTGAAAGATATTGGTGTTTTTTCAACTTTTGGTATTTATTCAGAAAAAGAAAAGAAATTAATATAGTGTCATTAAACCTCTTTGTCCCTAGAGATGTCAGAACATACCGCAATCCGAAATTATGTTCTAGTAACCTAGTAGCAAGCGGGACTAGACATATGTAAAAACCGTAATCTCTGGCGGACCAGCCCGTACAAACCAAAATAAAATAGAATCCGCTGTGGGTTTGGCTACTTGAACGCAGATTGACCCGTTTAACATTTCTAAAACTAAGAGTTTTGATAGAATATAAAATTTATAAATAACTTGAGACACAGGTGTTTTCCTAGATATTTTATAATCTATAACAAAAACAATTTGAGCCATTTAAAATACAAATGAAGAGAAAAATAGAAAAACAAACATGGACAAGACATCTAAAGAAAATCTAATTTCATATTTACACAACATATTAGGTTTTGTGTTTCTTTTAGCAACTTTGGAATCTAATTGTTTCAACAAACACAAAAAAGTGAATCTTGTAATTAATTATCTCAACACTTTAACTTTCACATGCTTTGTATTTGCTGATATAGTAGCCTTATGAATGATCTGTGGTTTTTGTATCTCAATTCATTATATATTGGTTATTCTCAATTTTTTAATTCTTAGACACAAGTGTTGGATGATAATTAAAAACAAAAATATTATATGTGAATAATCTGACTGATAATATTTTTTTAAAATACATTTATTTATACATTCTCGTTTTTCTATAATTTGTTATCGTTTATTTTTTAAAATGAACGCTTTTCAATCTAATTCACTAATGCATAGCATTTATAAAAGAAATATTCATATTTTCTTAGGTCAGACTCATTCTAAAATAACACTATAGCATGAAAACTATATAAGATATTTTAAAATGACATATATAAAATGAAATCTACATAAGATATTTTAAACCCACGAATTGGTGTGAAAAACCGCTTAGCTATGCATGACAGACGTAGACATATATATACAAACTGCAATCCGCAATGAACCGACGGTCATAAAAAAGTTGAATCCGCTATGGGTTGAATTACTTAGACGCGAGTTGGGTCATGTTACATCTCTATTTCTTAGATACACCAAAAAAGTTCATGTTGTCGCTCTCCAACACTGTTATGTATACCATTTTCGCAAATTGTAAAAAGCTTAATTAGCTGACATCCACGACCCAATGTGATTGAGAATTAGCGTTCCACATTGGTAACGGTTTGAGCTTCTTTGATTACAAAATTAAAATATATGAAAATATGAACTTTTACGTTATCAGGTAATGTGGAGTGGTGCTTGTGGCCACTCATTTCTATGATTAGCAAACATTTTCACCAAAACGGAAAAGTTCTAAATTCTACTTCAAACAAATTGTACTCTTGATTTAATGCTTGTCTTGATTAAAAATTTCGGAGAGTTGAAAACTGACATGAAAATTAAATTAATATCGACAATCTTGGGATTCTGATTTGACTAATAAAATTTATACTCTGGCCCTTGGTTATCAGCACGAATGAATAATGGTGTTGTCACATGCGGAGATCCATGCATTGGAAATGTTTTTTTTTTTCAAAGACAAAACTAAAACGATGGAAAAAAGTTTGGTCTTTTCTTCCAAATTTTTTTTATGGATGTAAAATTGCAATAAAGAAGATTACTTGCAAGAGGATATGGAGAAAAGATGAATGGGTTTCGATTTATGCCCGCAACGGAATAAGAACAGCATGAAACTCGCTGCTCTGATGCACATTTCATGCATCGGAAATGTCATTCACTATATATGTGTACATAGGTTATTACAACGCATTATCCCATTCTATTTAAAAAGAACAAGGACAAACAAAATCTTAATTAGAGTATAGAACAGGTTCACGGGTTGCACTATCTTTACTACACGCCAAATCTCACCCGCAACCTTGTGCCCGCGTCCACACCTTTCTCTCCTTTAGTTACTAGTTTTTGTATCTTGTATTCCCCCCTTTAAAAAATAGTAATGTGTTTTTAAATAGTTTTGAACAGGCTACCTTATCATAAATTTATGATTACGTATCAACTATCCCAACTTACATACAGGAGTGCATGTGTCGAGTCAAATTATGCCATAAAAGGACATGTGAAAATAATTTCATAGATCATCATCTATCACGGACTCACTCAATTAGTTCTCCTGAAAATCTGAGATCTTAAAAGATGCGATGAAAAAGAAGTCCTAAATATACAAGGTATAGTATAAGTAACATTGCATGTTTTAAATAGTGTCAATGGTTTATAATTGTACATGTTTCGGTGGGCTTCTTGTCTTTGAGTTTTGACAATATGAAAGAGGACCGTTAAATAATGCTAATTTTAGGTTTACCGTCTGTTAATCAATATTCAAAATGTTTAGACGGTAACTAGTTGTTTTGTATATAACGAACTACCGAGTAAGAAAATTATAGAGGGGTTAGGCGGAGCTTATATAGACTTTATCTAATTATTAGTTTACTTTATGTATATTTTATATTAATATTAGATATTTAGTTTTTAGATTTAATTATAAATTATTGTGATGAATTATAAAAGTTCCATATATAGAAATAAGAAAAATAGACAAATTTATGAATTTGCATTAACATTAATGTTTTATCTAACTGATTTAGATTAATTTATACTGATTTTAACTGATTTTAACCAATTTTAACTAATTTAAAACGGTGTAAACAGATTTAAATCGCATAAATCAAATTTATAAAAAATATTGGGATTTTTTGCCAAAAATGATTCAAAACTTGATTTGAATTGCAAAAATAAACCCAAACTTGAATCAATTGCAAAAGTAACTTAAAAGGCTATTGAAATTACAACCAGCCCCTTGTGAACAAAAAAACCGTTTTTTTTTCGTTTTTAACCCCCGCAAGTCGTCTAGTATAGTACAAAAAAATGAGAGGTTAATTTTGTGTTTAACTTTAAGTTTTGAGTCAAATTTGCAAAAACTCCAAAAATGTTTTGTTATGAACAGTTTACCATCTAGATGCAACCATTTTGTTGTAACTTTTTGTTTGTCTTACATATAAGCTTCTCATGAAAAACATTTGATACCAGTTTATCACAAGGCTACAATATATATATAAAATAAAGGAAAAAAAAAGCTAAATGGAGTTATGTGAAGTCGTAGATAGGACACTATATTACGTAATGCTGCATCGGTTCAATCTAAATTGTTTTGGGATTACTCAACGCAAACACTGACCAGTGTCATTATTTGGACATTGGTTAATACATAAAGCATACTATAGCTTTGAACTTAGCTAGAATTGATTCTCTTTCTCTATTTGTGTGTTTGATATGGACTAAATCTAGTCTACAAAATTTATAGGCACAGGGACAAAAAGGAAACTGAATTCGAAAAGTTGCCTAAAAATCCCGATAAACATGTGGACCCAATAATCGAAGAAGCAAGAAAAGAGGAAGGATCTCCATACGTCTCTGGTTTTAGAAAACTGAGATGTGTCTCTTCAGTCAAATAATAAAGACAAAGTCCTTCATCAATTGTCTCCCCACTAGCCATTACAATCGATACTGAATCTTGCAGTCCTTTTGTTTGCTGTCGTCGTATACGTATAGCATTATAGCTTTAGTAGTACCATTAGCCCAGAAGGTAACCAGTGCTGTCTAAATTCTTAGACTCAAGAAAAAGGTTAATGTAGATCTTTCGTTTATGATACATCGTATAACTGCTGATCATGAATATGTGCACTAATGTACCAGACATTTTTCTTTTGTGATTGAGAGAAAGTAGCAATCTCCATTTGTCTACGATCAAAATGTTATGTTCTAGTCTTATATGATTCGCTATTATATATATATATATATATACTTGGGCATCTTGTTGACTTGTTAACGAGTCAGGGAGTTGAAGAGGATAACGCCATTTTAGTTTGGGGTTCGGGAAAGAAATACCTCTTTAGCCTGGTATATCATATTTTCTTTTTGAGACTAAACTTTGAATCTATTAATTTTAGGGCTTCGAAATAAGAAAATTTTCTATTTATATATTCTGTTGTTGTAAGTTTAATATATTCGAAACCACTTAGAGCACCTCCATCGGTCAAAACCCCAAAGGGGTTCTTAAACTTTTTTTTTTTTGGATTTTTTTTATAAAAAAAAAAATAGAAGCAAACCAATCGTGGGCCGCCACGTGTCAGTGGGGTCTATGAAACAGTGTAAGAACCGGTTCTTAAAATGAGATTTTTGAAACCGATTCTTAGGAAAAATGATGGGATCCGCCATCACTTTTTCTTAAGAACCTCCCTTAAGAGTCTCCAATAGAGGTGCTCTTAATGAACCATACTAAATCTATGTTCGTTTATTATTGGTGTTCACGTTATCTTCTCCTATCCCTTACAAAAAAAATATATATAAACTACTGGCAGAAACAAATAAAGTTGTACAGCTACGAACATACAGAAATTCCGGAAAGTTGACAAGACATTTTACGTACTTTGTTTCTCTTCATAAAATCCCTCTACTTCTTACGACTAATAATTAAGTGACACCGTCTTATTATATAAATTGCAATTTGGCACGTTCATATCATCGCGGTTGCTGATAATGAGATCATTTATTCATTATTATATAAGAATAAAAAACATCTTAAATTTCACTTGGCCTATATAAATTAGAGGAAGACACTCAATAGTTTGAACGTACTTCATCACTTCCTCACTAAACCTAAACCCTAAAACTCAAGATGGGGCTTTATCACAAACAAAACCTATCCTTTGTGATACTTCTCCTCCTTGGTTTCCTCGTCGTCGTCTCTTACGCTTGTGACTGTAGTGACCCTCCAAAGCCATCTCCACACCCAGTTATCCCCCCTAAACATCCCGTTAAACCGCCTAAACCACCCACCGTTAAACCACCTCCTTACACGCCGAAACCGCCAACCGTCAAGCCTCCGCCCACTCCATCCCCTCCACATTCTTCTCCACCGTACACTCCAAACCCTCCCACCGTCAAGCCACCGCCACAGCCAACTCCAACCCCATCGCCTCCACCACCGTACGTCAAGCCACCACCAGTGCCAACCCCAGAGACGCCTTGCCCGCCACCGCCACCACCACCACAAACTCCATGTCCTCCTCCACCTCCAGCACCAAGGCCTGAATCAGAGACTTGCCCGATCGATGCGCTTGAGCTAGGTGCGTGTGTGAACGTGCTAGGCGGTTTGATTCACATCGGACTAGGGAAAAGCTACGCAAAAGCAACATGTTGCCCTCTTCTTGACGGTTTAGTTGATCTTGACGCAGCGGTTTGTCTCTGCACAACCATTAGAGCCAAGCTTCTCAATATTGACCTCTTTATTCCCATTGCTCTTGAGCTTCTTGTCGACTGTGGTAAGACTCCGCCTCGTGGCTTCAAGTGTCCTGCTCCATACAAAAAGAGCCCTCTCTTGGGTTGATCTCTTGTGTTTCATTTGATACAGTAAAAGTGTTTGAGATCTCAAGACCTAGGTTCTTTTTTTCTTCTGGTTTTCAATTGCTGAAACAGAAACTAAAAACGATCTAGTTATGTTACTTCTCTATATCAAAACCAACTTTAATGTAAGTGTAAGGTGGTTACGTTGAAATAATGTTATTTGAAATTTGAGTTTTATGAAAGATTATAACAAATGAAAATATTTGAAGTACCGGCCGGCATATCTATTTTAACCTGTTCAATTATAAATTTAGTGATTTAAACCGTCAACCAAATTCAGTTAACAAATTTCGTTAACAGTAAGATCCTAAGTTTACAATAATGTTAAGACCTAAATGGCTGCTGTTTAATCAGAATGCTATGGTCGAGAAACAATGGATGTTGTGAAGTCAGGAGAAGATAAGAAAAACTCCAAACTCTAGAACAAAATGAAAAGCAAATGCCCATACAGAATTTCTTATTATTCAGAATTAATGCGTAGATGAATTTTTACACTCTTAGAGCATTTCCCAGTGGTAGTTTTTTACCATGGAATTTTTAAGTTACATACTGATATATATATATATATATATATATATATAATTATCATTATTATCTAATTAAAAGTATACTAAAAATTTTGGAAACTCAACCAATAATATGTTAATTAAGATATTATTAGTTGGGTTTCCAAAAAATTTAGTATACTTTTACATACATACACCAATATATAACTTTAGAACTCCATGATAAAAAAAAACCACCATTGAGGTTAATCTTAGAGCATTGGGCCATGTTTATCCCCGGTCTCTTAGGGGTGAGATTCTTAACTTAATTTGACTCTATTTCTATTAATTTTTTAATTTTTTGGCTAAGAAACAACTCTTAAGTCTTTTATTTAAGAGATGGTTCTTAAGTTTTCTTAGTTAAAGCTAAGAAACGTCTCTTAGAAAAATTAAGAACTCCAACTAAGAGACCTCCAATAAACATGTCCTTAGAGCATTTTTAACCACGAACCCCGCTAAGGGGTTCTTATTTTTTTTTATTTTTTTGATTTAAAAAAAAATAAAAACGAATCAGTCGCGGACCGCCACGTATCTGTGGGGTCCGCAAACAGTATAAGAACCAAAACAAAATGAGTTCTTATCTGGAGACTTTAATAGTCATCTCTTAAGTTTTGGTGAACCCCCAACCCTTAAAAGACCCCTAAAAATCTTTTAAAAGACTCCAATAAAGATGCTCTTATAACCTTACTCTATTTTCTATTCCAAATGGAATTTCTAATAAAATCTTCTACATCTTAACTCTACCTTTTACTTTATATGATAGTAAAGAACAAGATCATTCCATAAATAGAATAATAGTTTTATTTTTACTCATTAATTCATTTTATACTCCAAAATGAAATAAGTTAGAGTGAAACTCAACTCCATTATAAACCTATTCTGTTTTAAATTAAAATGAAATAATAAATTGAAGCTGTTCTTAAAACTCAACAAAATACATCAAAATTCAATTACTATAAGCAAAATAAGAAAACATGGTAGTTAACGTTGGAATTTCTATCAAATTAGGATGCAAATATATAACTCAATTATTTTCATGCCAATGCACATGTATAAATAATTACAAAATAATTATATCATAATAATTGATTAATACTCCCTATGGATTTAAATGACTGATGCTTTAAGATTTGCACACATATTACTAAAAATTAAGTACATATTTTGATTTATTAGTTGTTGTTAGTTTTATTTGCTTCCCAATAAAGTTCTACCATTTATATATCCAGATTTTAACTAATATTTTAGTTTTAAAATTAAATGCAGTAATCAAAGTCAGAAAAAAATATTTGATATACAAGTAAAATTTAAAAACATCAATCTTTTGTATACAAATGGAGTATTTCATTTTCATTTTTATAATTTTAAACTGTCAACAATTTATAAGTATTAAAATAATATGATGTCATCTTAGGTTGGGTATATTAGGTTGCATATATATATATATATATATATATATATATATCTACTAGGTGGACGGCATGCACGTATGTGCAGCATTAATATCATTCATAGATTAAATTTTATATTTTTACAATTCCTCATGGTAAGCGGTATTATAATGTTAACATATTATATATGTGTATGCAATTTATCATTCTGCATGTTTATTTTTACTATCAAAATAGTCATATATAACTTGGTGAAAATTTATATAATATAGTTGTAATATTTTTGACTTATAATGACATTGATCAAAAAATTATCTGTTTGATAACACTAAAAAATAGAGACACTCAACACAACATCTCTTTAATTTTAGATTCCAGCACCACCATCAAAACATTTGTTTCAGAATTAATATAATAGTTAGATTAATTGTATACATTTACATGATTTCTCATAATCAAATGTATCGTCAAATATCCAACAAATCCTTATATTAAACCTCAAATTTTGATGTATTTTGATCCTTAACTAACACTCAAACACATAAACTGAGGGTAGTGAGACTTCATACAAATTGTGGTTTCACTTTTGAGGTCCTCTAAACATTATTTATTTTTCAGTTTAGTCATTCTACATTGATTTTTAAACTAATATAATTCCACATGATCAGTGATACACTAAAATCGGATCTTGCTACTGTCAAGTTAACAGTTGTAGTTGTAGTATTTGAGATTCAATTCCAGAGGACCGTTTCACACTATATCTTATGAGTTTCAAATTCTTAGCTAAAACTTTCAGATTTAACAGAGAACAAGGTAAAATAGCAGAGATCAATGTACGGTTTGAGCTGTTTTAAAATTGGAGGAAAGCTAGCCTAGAGTGATTAAATGGATGCTAGATATCATTAAGCCACACAATTGTTCAAGTTCGAATTAAGAACAAGCCTAGAACATAGATCAATGGCTAGAACAGCCCACTGTCGTGGCACTTGTTCCTTTTAGAGAACAGTCCTAGAGACTAAGATGTCGCTTGTTCCGAGTTCTGTCTATGAACAGTAACGATCAGGTCTATTCGGTTCATATTACACCCTAATATCTACTTTCACTGGTTAGGGATATAATAGTTATTCTAAACAGTTCAGGCAATCCATAACACAGTTAATGAATAGATGAAACCCTAGATCTAACATAAAGTGATCAAATTCATGCAAGCATTAAGTTAAGTTTAGAACAAAGGCCATCAATGAACATACAACTTATTTGTGTATAGCTTAATAAATCCAACACCCTAACACCTTAAGCTAACGATATCGACTACTCAGCAATCATGGCAATAAACACAGCAAGAAATACTGAATAATACTCCATAAATCGAAATCAAAAACTAAAATAGGGTTCAAAAAATCTTCTCTAATCGCGAGAACAAGGTGAAGATTTCTTTCTCCCTTAGAAAGTATTGAATCCAAACGAGTTTATGCTAAAAAGTATGAGAGGAAATCGAGCTGAAAGAGTCCGCCTCTCATAATGGTCGTGCCTTCTTTTATAAACCTTTTGTGGCAGCTGGAAGGAGGGAGAAATAAAATTAGGGCAAATCCCAAAAGATTATGCAGTTTCCTAAAATATCTCCCGCGGGGATCAAGGCTCTGCTTGATCTCTGGGATTGTTCTCCGGGACAGAATTCAAATTTTTCCTTTTTCTTCATGTTTCCCTCCAAAGTTCCACAGCCTCTTTTGTATCTGAAATATCTCGAATAGAGTTGTAAGTACCCTATAATTGCATGAGAAAGATCAATAAATCACAACTAAAGTATGCTAAAAACACACTATATCAAATTCCTCCAGACTTAGATCTTTGTTTGTCCTCAAACAATTTCAAGCATTAGAACAGGCTAGACATGACTCAAAGTGTGGGAACTCTCCTATTCTCAGCAACCATTCTTTAACCACAAATCTCTGAACCATACAAGCTGTTCATCTAAGACCGCACACCCTTACCAGAACACCCCTGACTGCTGTTCAAAATCGGCTCCATACTCTTCGTGTCAAACATGCAATGTTACACATTTCTAACAAAACTCCTTATATTCAAATTAAGGGTGGCATGAGCATATCTTATCACAACACTAGACATGGTAGACGACGTTAGGTATGAACATGCTTTTTCTGTTTGTGGGGCTTCAAGTTTTAGTGGTTACCATTTTCTGTAGAGGAATGTAGGGGATCACACAAAATTGTAGGAGAGGATGGATCCATTTATCTCCACAGCCTAACTCGTTTTGCTTGTTCTCCCCACCTTGATCTCTCAAACTTGTTCCCCGCCGATATGTTTTCCCCCAATCAGAGACACTGTTTCTTCCTCTCTCAATCATCAATGAAAATAACTTTTTTTTACTTCTAATGATGATGATGAGAGAAGGTATTTACAGATATGTTTGGTTCCTCTGATGGTTATGATGCCCTTCTTTTGGTTTTCTAGATCTCCTTGCTCCTTACTTCAGAGAACAGTCGGATGGTATTTCTGATTAGCTTGTTCTCATCGACTGCCTTGTTCTCTTCACCCTTGATCTTTCTGCCTTGTTCTCTTCACCCTTGATCGAATCAGTGGTTCAATGCAGCAAAAACGAGTTAAGACTGCGTTGATCCTTTCCTCCCCGACCTTTTTGCACAATTCTACACATATGACAATTAGAATAACAAAATGCATGAATGTGGAATGAAGGATATGTGTTTTAGGGTGGGAACCAGCTAAAGATGAGCCAGCCACTCAGGAGCAACAAGATGGATAAAAGGATAAGGAGTCCTGAGTGTGATCTCGTTTCCCTGCTCTAGTGCTAATCATTCTAAGCATTTCAGTCAAAATTAGGCTCAAGTTAGATAGAGTTAAGTTATACAGGTGTACCATTACAAGCAGAGGGCTTCTGGAGAAAAAAATGATGATGTCAAGGTGTTCCAGGTCCAAGTGTAGGTCTTTCGTCACTGCTAAGGTCACTGGATAAGATAACTAAAAGCACACATGTTAATGAAAATAGGGTCCTAGTTCCCACAAGGTTGGATTGACTCAATAAATCACAACAGACTCGATAGAAGCAAATAAGTAGCAAAGCACACACATAAGTGCCTCCCCCAGACTTACTTCACACCGTCTCTGGTGTGAAATAAAATCAAGGAAGGCAAAATAAAACAACATAAAAAGAAAAGAGTTCAAAATGGATAAGACACTAGGATAGATGGTAAGGCGGGGCACTCAGTCCGTCTCTTCGTTGTCTGACTGACCAGCATACCTCTTGTTCATGCCCCTTTTCTCTCATGCTGGTGATGGTGCACCTTGAGCTCCCCTGCTTGTTCCCTCCGTCTTGATCGGCGTCTGGAAACAGCCCCATGTCTGCGCGGAGTATCCTCTTCATGAGGTTGTTGTTCTTACACTGGGACGCAACCATCCAATGCATGTAGGTGTCCGAGTCCGCATCATCCGCCAAGGATCCCATCACGATCGCAGAAGTTGTATGTCTGCTCGTCTCTGAGGATGCCGTAGTGGATCGGGTAGGGGATGTCAATGAACTCAGGGGTGGTGTTGACCTTGTAGGCAGTGAGATCAAGGTGGAGGTGCTCAAACAGGGGTGTGAGCATGCTGCCGCAACACTCAGTCAATCCTTTTCCTCCCTTGGGCAGTATTCTGGTCTTCTTGTCCACAAACATTTGAGCAAGTAAGAAGCCCGGGTTGGTCTTTGGTTTGGCTTGGGGGATCCGAGTCTTGGCATCTAAGATCTCATCAGGAACTCCCGTGTAGAGCAGCTGCAACTCGCCATTTGAGACCTTGGCAGTGGTCTCCTTAGCGAACAGGAGGTGGCTAAAGGTCTTCGCCACGATCCTCAACGTAGGGTTGCGAATGCCAAACTGGTAGGCTGAGCGCAACTTGTACTCCCCATTAGCTATGAGGTCCCAAAAATTCTGGGTTGGTGCGAGCTTATTTGGGAAGTTGAGATCCTTGGGGTCGCTATCGATATCATAGACCCCAATGAAGTCATCCAGAGAGGGAGTGTGCTTCTTCCCTGAGGTGAAGAAGCTGAAGTAGGCGGTGTCCAGGCTCGGCTGCTCAGGGTCATCGTAGGTGATCTCAAAGGAGGCCAAGCACTGCCGGACTAGATCAGGGTACAGAGGGTGCACTTTGAGACAGAGCTCGCTCAAGCCCATTGCGCTAAGCATGGCATGATCATCTTCATCGAGGCCTAGTCTGTTGAGATCCCCTGAGTGGAGAGTATGCGTGGGAGCAATGGTCATGTCTAGAAATGCGTTGTACATACGCGAATGCTCCTTAGTCCAAACCTTAGTCGAGTGCTCCGGGATTCTCAGATCCGAGATGTCAATTTGAGTCTTCTCCAAACGCGTCCAAGGGTAGGTCGCGTTCATAGGGTTTGGTGGGGGAGCTGGAGGATGAGAGGATGAGGCGCGAGCAGCCACAGATCCCTTGATGCAGGCTTTCTTCATTTTTGGAGGCATCTGCAAGGTAAACCACCAGACAATATCCAAGTCAAATTAGAGTTAAACCGACAGTCATAATATCATCTCAGCATCCTCAAACACATATAAACAGCAATCAAACACGCCTCAAAAGACCCATCAAATATGCCTTAAAATCACGACCCAACCGAACCCTAATACTCTTGATTTCAACACGCCAACGAACCAACTTCTAGTCTAATCCTATCTACAATAGGAAATGATGAACCCTGGATTAAACAACCCAGAATCCTTCTAGTTAAGTTTGATAGAAGTGAGGGGAAAGAACTCCCTTTTTGTCGCGATTGCATGTGAGGGAAGAGAGAGTTTTTCGCATTTGTACCTTGTTAATAGGCTGAGGCAGCTCCACAGATTGATAGATCTTGAAAAGTTGTTGAATTTAGCCTCAAAAATTACTCAAAACGGTTGAGAATTGAAAAACTTAAGGTTTTGGCCGAAAATAGGGTGAAATCGCGATGGTGAAGAAGAAAGGTCGGGGTGACATGGTTTAAATAGAGGGACCCCTCCTTGAAAAAGGCGGATTTTTTCCGAGTCACTTACCTGGCAGGGAACAACCTCAAAGAACATGGTCAGCTTGTTCTCCTGAGTTGCCTTGTTCTCCAAATGTGGTAACTCGGGTTTTTCTTGTTTAATCCTGAAACTAATAAAAACAAAACAAAAACCAATGAAAACCTAAATTATATACACACTTACCAGTGGGTTACCTTCCACCAAGCGCTTAGTTTAAGACATTAGCTTGACTTGGGTTGGAAGATCAAGGGGAAAAAGAATCGCCTAAGGGAATTTCTTCACCTTCTGTGATGGTTGTGTCAGCAAGATATGGCTTCAAGCGCTGACCATTCACAACGAACTCACCTCCTCTCGTGTCCAACAACACAACAGCTCCGTAGGGTCTGACTTCCTTGATTGTAAAGGGGCCATACCACCTTGATTTCAACTTACCAGGGAACAACTTCACCCTTGAGTTGAACAGCAGAACAAGGTCGTTTGGGGAAAAATATTTGTTGATGATCTGCTTGTCATGATACGCCTTTGTTCTTTACTTGTAGATTTTGGAGCTTTCATAGGACAGATGCCTACTCCTCTAGCTCGTGGAGCTGGATGGAACACCTTTGTGTTGCAGTCTTGATGTCAAAGTTGAGTAACTTCAGAGCCCAAGCTGCCTTGTACTCAAGCTCCACAGGTAGGTGACACGCTTTACCTTAGACCAGGTTGTAGGGCGTGGTTCCGATAGGTGTCTTGTAGACTGTTCTGTATGTCCAAAGAGCATCGTCTAGCTTGAGCGACCAATCCTTATGTGTTGTGCTCACTTTCTTCTAAAGAATACTCTTGATGTATCTGTTTGAGACCTCGACTTGACCACTTGTCTGCGGATGGTAAGGGGTTGCTACCTTGTGCTTGACACCATTCTTCTTCAACAAACCTTGAAAAACTTTGTTGATGAAATGAGTGCCTCCATCACTGATAACCACTCTAGGTATCCCAAATCTTGGAAAGATAATGGTTTTAAACATCTTTACCACTATTCTAGCATCGTTTGTGGGGCTGTCCAGCGCCTCAACCCACTTTGACACACACTATTGTCAAAGAGGGGAATGGACCGCGGGCCTGGCCCGGGAAAGCTTGCTGCGGGGCGGGATTGGGCCGAGGGTAGGGGAGACCGCAAATTTACGGGCATAACGGGACGAGTCTTTTTTGGGAGTGGGCCAAATGCGGGATGGCCCAAAGAGACCGCGGTATGCCCTAGTGTCCCACTAACACCCTCCTCACTTCACACTGTAATTCCATTTCGGCGCAAAGTAGAGAAAGAGAGAGTGAGAGAGAGAGAGAGAGAGAGAGAGAGAGAGAGAGATATCACGGTGAGGAAGCTGTGGTCCGGGAGAGATAGAGCGCGGCAACAGATATTGTTTGTCTTCGTTTCTTCTCATATGAACCATTGGGGCTTCTCAATCTTGATGCATGGTCGGCGGGGATGCATGGTGCTCGTTGATGGTTCTGGCCGATGTTGCTGGCTCAGCTTCTCTTTTCCACCGGAGCTCTATTCCCACCGGAGCTCTGTTCCCACCGTAGAAGCTGAACCACCACCAGTGTTTGGGACCTTCAGTGACGAATGTGTGTGTGTGTGTGTGTGTGTATCTGCATGTTGTTGTGATTGATGTTTGTTTCAGGTTCTGTATTTGCATGTCTTTCTTGTTTATTGAACTACTTCTCTTAACTTGATTCAGTGACTTATATGTCTTTGGTTTTTGTAGGTTCACAAGGAGGATGCTGGTAATGTGGTCTTCCCGTTGTGTTCACCAAAGGTCAGTAGATTACAGTTTATTTTTTTAAATATAAAAAACACTATACGTTTGAGTTAAACCACCATAAGATTATAGATTATAGTTCACCAAAGGTTAGTGTTACTGTGTATTTGGCTAAAATTTAAGTACTAGTTGAGTAGTAGATTATACGTTTGAGTTAATAAACTATATATATGTCTTCTGGTGTTAGCAAATTATGGTGATTGTACAAACGCATATAGATTGGTATTTGTCTTTGGTATTAACATATTTTACTGTGTATATCTCATATGTCTTTGGTTTTTTGTAGGTGAACAAGGAGGATGCTGGTAATGACTGTGAAAGCTGGTGTAGGCTCAACATGATATAAGTATGTTATGGTGTTAACATGATTTATGTGTTGATCTCACACCGGGTTATCCAGTTATTACATGTCACCTCCTATTTTTGTAAGCCAAATTTCGAGTTAATAACATCACTAACATATGAGCTTCAAGGAACTAAGGTTAGTACATTATTGTTTAAATTTTTAAAAAATATAAAAAACAATTGATAAATATTAAAAATGTTAAAAAACAAAACTTAACAATTTTTAATTAGATTTTAACAAAATTAGGAAACCCTAAGCTTAGTTATTGTTGAAACCAAAAAAAATAAGCCCTAATCACCTAAGTTAGTTGATGTCGAAACCGAAAAAAACAAGCCCTAATCACCTATGATAGTTGTCGTTGGAACTAAGAAAACAAGCCCTCATCACACGCGACTTGGGAGAGAGACCATGGGATCAAAGAACGACTCAGAAGATCAGTTAACTTTTGATCCGAACTTCGTCCCTCTAAATACTGTGGATTTGGAAACTCAGAATTTCATGGCTAAGTTTGCTTTAGAGGAGGAGGTCGCTAGTCAGTTGAAAGAAGGTGGTGTAACTGGTGTTGACGGAAAGAAGCAAGGAATCAAAAGAAAGCTTATCAGTATTGGCGATGAAAGTGATGAATCTGATGTTGAAATCACCCCATCGACCCAAAAAACAAAGCCTCGTAGACAGACCACTATAGATGGTAGCATTGGCTCGTCCGATAAGGCTTGTAGCATGGACAAGTCTGTTCATATGAAGTCTGTGATTCGTGGAGGGAGTAGAAAGGCAATGACAATATCCGCGCCTGCTAAGTCCGCGCCTGCTAAATTCGTGCCTGCTAAGTCGCAAAAGAAGAAAGAGAAGGTCACACTGGACATACCGGACTTTGACGATGAATTGGATGAAGAAGTGGGTGAAGGGGATGAACTCGGTGAAGATGAAAGGAAAGAGATGCAAAGATCAGATGTGTGGGTCGATTTCAAGGTGGTGCATAAACCCAATGGAACGATGAAAGTTGCATGCAATCATTGTCGGAATGAGTATGCATGGCACTCCCACTTTCATGGAACCATTGGGTTGAGAAGGCATCGTTTAAGATGTAAAATGTACCCAAGGAATCGAGGAAGGCATCAACAACTCAATACAGAGGGGAAAGTTGTTTCTCGCAAGTATGATCATACCGTGTTTAGGCAGCTGGTAGCTAAGACAATAGTCCAACATGATCTACCATACTCGTACATGGAGTGTGAAAAAGTGAGGGAGACATGGAAGTATTTGAATGCTGATGTCCAGACGATTTCTCGAAACACAGCAAAAGCATATATGTTTCGACTATATGAAAGTGAGAGAGACACACTGAAGAGGGAATTAGGGAGTCTTCATGGACGAGTCTCCTTCACGACTGACTTGTGGACATCAGTGAAACGTGAAGGATACATGTGTGTGACAACATATTACATTGATCGGAATTGGAAGTTGAACAACAAGATCCTGACGTTTTGTTCTCTACCACCTCCACATGATGGTATGAAAATTGCGGTTCAGCTCTTCGATTCACTAAAAGAGTGGGGAGTTGATAAGAAGGTATTTTCAGTCACTTTAGATAATGCCACAAGTAATGACTCAATGCAAGATATTGTGAAATCCCACCTGTATTTGAGAGATGATTTGTTGTGTGAAAGAGAGTTTTTCCATGTCAAATGTGCAGCTCACATACTGAACCTCATAGTTCGAGATGGGTTGAAGGTTATTGGGGACTCTTTGCACAAAGTAAGCGGGAGTGTTAAGTATGTATTAGGATCAGAAACGCGTGAAAATTTGTTCCAAAAATGTGTGGATGTTGCGGGTGTAGAAGAAAGTGCAGGGCTGATACTGGATGTGCCGACGAGATGGAACTCGACCTACTATATGCTTGAGAGAGCCATCAAGTACCGTAAAGCATTTGCTAAGTTGGAGACATTTGATAAGAAGGGTTATAAAATGGCGCCCACACATGATGAATGGATTAGAGCTGAGAATATTTGCTCTTTTTTTGGTCCTTTTGCTGTGATCACAAGCTTGATGTCTGGTTCGAATTACCCTACTTCGAACTTGTATTTCTTTCAGGTATGGAAGATCCATAATTGGCTTCAAGTGAATGAGGAAAGTGGAGATGAGATTGTCAGACACATGGTTCCACCGATGAAAGAGAAGTTCGATAAATATTGGGATGAAGTCAGTGATGTTTTTGCAATGGCAGCAATCTTCGATCCATGGTTTAAGCTTTCAATCGTTGAATGTTGTTTAGAGAAGCTTGACATGAGCACACGTGATGCAAAGTTGAAGAACTTGCGTGAGAAGCTGAGTACTCTGTTTGAGTCATACGACAAAAACTCCAAGAATAACTCGCATTCTACAGAGCCACGTGAGACTGTTTCACAAAAAAACTATGCCCCAGCGTCAATGGGACTGTTTCAGAACTACGATGTGAGTGCTATTTCAAAAATTTTCCTTCTGTCTAACTTTTTTTACTCCTCTGATAATCTTTTTTTAAAACCCTTATTAGGATTTTTTTGCATTCCGCAAAGTCAGTGGCATTATGAGTGGAAAGACCCCTCTAGAATCTTATCTTGATGAACCACCTTTGGACATCACTAATTTTCAGAGCTTGGACATCGTCGATTGGTGGAAAGATAATGCGCATCGGTTTGGTGATCTGGCTGCAATGGCATGTGATCTGTTAAGTATTCTAATCACAACAGTGGCTTCGGAGTCCTCCTTTAGTATTGGATCGCGAGTTCTTAACAAATATAGGACCCGCCTACTCCCAAAAATGTGCAAGCTCTGATATGCACGAGAAATTGGATCAAGGGATACGAATCTTATGCACATGGTAAATAACTCACATTATAGTTTCTTGTAGTGTACTATTACCGTAATCCTAAGTAAATGAATGTTTCTGATATTTACAGATGAAAAAATCGATGGTGATGGTGATGGTGATGGTCAAGAAGAGAAATTACCATCATTTGAGTCAATTGTTGATGGGGAAGATGAAGATTAGCAAGTTTTATATGTTATCTTGATTTGGTGTTTTACTTTATCAGATGTTGAGATTTCTTTTGTTTGCTTTTGTTATGATTATTATGATTTGGATTTTTTCTAAAATTTTATTTTGTCACACTTAACATATCAATTTATACATTCAATTGTTACAAGAATACAAGATCTTATGATATAAAAACTTTGATAATGCTAAATAAATACAAAAAAAATCAGTTGTCTTGATTTGGTGTGCACTTTGGTATGTATTGGAGCAGCCTCAAGCTTCTTGGAGCGGTTTGCATCGGCTTGGAGCGGTCTGCATCGGCCTGGAATGGTCTGCATCGGCCTGGAACGGTCTGCATCGGCTTGAAGCGTCCTTCTGCATCGAGAACAATATAGGCCCGCAGGACGGCTTGGAAGGGCATGTGCACATTGGCGGGACGGGACTGGGACGACTTTCAGCAAACCGCATCCCGCGCGGTCCTGGACCGCCTTGACCTGCAAGAAGAGAAGACCGCAGCGGTTCGGGACGGGACGGGCCAACCTGTTTGACAATTCTATTGACACATAGTCCACTGCGACCAAAATATACTCGTTCTTGAATGACTTAGGAAAGGGTCCCATGAAGTCTATTCCCCAGCAGTCAAAGAACTCGATCTCCAATATGAAATTCTGAGGCATCTCGTTCCTCCTACTGATGTTCCCTGTCTTTGACATGCGTTACACCTTGAGATGAAGGCGTGAGCATCCCTAAACATCATTGGCCACCAAAAGCCAGCTTGAAGTACCTTCGAAATTGTCTTGAAGGTTGCAAAGTGCCCAGCATAGGAAGAACCGTGGCAGTGATGTAGTATCCCTGGAATCTCTGCTTCAGCTACACATCTCCTGAACACTCCATCTTTGCAATGTTGATATAAGTATGGCTCATCCCAAAAGTAATGGTGAGCATCTCTCAAGAACTTCCTTTTCTCATTACCATCAAACAACAATGGCTCTTTTTCAGCAGCTAAGTAATTTGAAATCTCACCGAACCATGGCAGATTTAGGTACCTCTTCTTGATTGCTGCTACGAACTGTTCGGGGTCGGGGGAACAAGCATCGGAGAGCAAGACCTCGCTTGTTCCACATAGGTTGATCGAGTACACGTGTTCCACAGGATGACCTTCATCGAGAGCAATCTGTTCCTCGATTTTCATTTTGGACAAGTGATCTGCAACACCATTCTCAATGTCTTTCTTGTCCTTGATCTCTAGGTCAAAGTCCTTGATCTCTAGGTCAAAGTCCTGGAGCAATAAGATCCACCTCAGCAAACGTGGTTTGGCGTCTTTCTTTGTCAACAAGTACCTCAAGGCTGCGTGATCAGTGTGTACTATCGCCTTGGAGCCAACCAAATAGGATCTGAATTTCTCAAAGGCAAAGACAATCGCCAAGAGCTCCTTCTCAGTGGTTGCATAGCGACATTGTGCTTCATCCATGGTCCTGCTTGCATAATATATCATATGCAGCTTCTTATCTTTTCTCTGACCAACCACTGCTCCCACTGCGAAGTCATTGGCGTCCGTCATGATCTCAAAGGGAAGGTCCCAGTCTGGTGGTTGCACAATCGAAGCACTGATCAGGGCACCCTTTATCTTATGAAACGCGGTTAAGCAGTCGGTGTCAAAGTCGAACTTGGTCTCCTTGCAGAGCAACCTTGTGAGTGGTCTCGCGATTTTGGAGAAATCCTTGATGAATCTCCTGTAGAAACCAACGTGCCCCAAGAAACTTCTGATACCCTTGACTGAGTTAGGTGGCCGTAAGCTCATCATCACCTCGATGTTTGCTTTGTCTACGGCGATCCCCTTTTCAGAAATCTTGTGACCAAGCACTATTCCATCTTTCACCATGAAAGGGCACTTCTCCCAATTCAGCACTAAGTGCTTCTCTTCACATCGCTGCAATACCCTGCACAAGTTTGACAAACAAATAGAAAACGAGCTCCCATAGACACCAAAATCGTCCTTAAATACTTCCATAATATCCTCAATTAAGTCAGTAATAATGAACATCATACAACGTTGAAACGTTGCTGGAGCATTACACAAACCAAAGGGCATGCGCCTGTAGGCGAATGTACCATAAGGGCAAGTGAACGTCGTCTTCTCCTGATCATCTGAATGGATGGGAATCTGAAAGAAACCTGAATAACCATCTAAAAGCAGTAGTACGGATGGCTAGCCAATCTCACAAGCATTTGATCATAGAATGGAAGTGGAAAATGATCATTGCGAGTTGCATCATTTAATTTCCGAAAAGCAATGCACATGCGATGTCCAGTGACAGTCCTAGTAGGTATCAACTCGTTTTGATCATTTGTTATCACAGTGATTCCTCCTTTCTTAGGAACTACATAAACAGGGCTAACCCACTTGCTATCAGAGATCGCATAGATCACTCCAGCCTCTAGAAGTTTCATTATCTCCTTCTTTACAACATCTTTTAGATTTGGATTTAACCTCTTCTGATGTTCAATAGAAGTCATCGATTCATCTTCTAGATGTATCCTATGCATGCATAAATCAGGTGAGATTCTAGGAATATCATCTAGTGAATATCCTAATGCCTTTCGATATTTTCTAAGTTCACATAAGAGCAGGGCAATTTCCACATTGTTCAGTTCAGAGTTCACAATGACATGATATGTGGAGTTTGGACCTAGGAATGCATACCTGAGTCCCATGGGTAGGGACTTGAGTTCGACTTTCGGAGCCTTGAGCTCGCTCCATGGGTCCTTGAGCTGGTCGATCGGAATAGTCGCTCATACTGGTTTGGCTTGTTCTCCTTCGCTTAAGCTCATGTAGGCGAAAGTAGTCTCCCTAATCTTGACTGAGAGAACAAACTTGCCCGGATCACTCAGTTTCTTGATCACCTTGTTCAGCAGCACAACACTGCATTCCTTAGAAACCAACATCACTTTGCTGTCTCCTGATACCTTTCCTGAGATCAAACCCTTCATTAGACTACGCATTGAGGGCATCATATGGATCGCGTCAAGTAGAGGGAGTTTGATCGTCAACTCTTCAAGAATCTTCAAACACTTCATCTCCTCACGGTCCTTACGAGATTTCTTAGTTGGTACAGGATAGAGCACCTTAGGGGTGTAGACTCGAGCAGGAGAAGTCGCGGCAGGTGTGACATATACTTCGGGAACAACCTCTGGGGGTCGTTCTCTCCGTTGTTCTCCAACCGGAACACCCTCTGTAGGTTGTTTTGTCTCTTTCTGCTTTCCTTTTTCAGCTGCAGTAAATCTCCTAGGTACTGGGTCCGTGAGTTGCTTTCCACTTCTCAGCTCAACTGCATTACAGTCCCTGGGATTCTTATCATTTTTTTCCAGGAAGTGTCCCTTGCTGCCTCTTGACACTTTCAGCTGTTTGAGCTAGCTGTTTATCAATTTGCCTCATGTGGCTGCTCACAGTGTCATACTTAGTATTCAGCTTGGCGAACATGTTGTCCATCCTGTTGTTGATCTCTGTGGTAGCCTGGTTCAACGCCTTGACCTGAACATGTTGACTTTGGAGCTGCTGATGCATCATGTTCCCTAAGACCTTGAGCTCGTCCCGCTGTCTGCTTGATGCTGCTGAAGCAGTCTGCTGATTGCTCTGCTGCTTCTGCTGATTCTGGTGTTGATCCTGGTTATGGAAACGGTTCTGAGACTGACTGAAGACGAAGGTCTTTCCCTAAAAATTCTGGGGAAATCCTCTTTGTTGAGCAGTACCTTGAGCTTGATTGTTCTGGGTTTGATCCCCAGGATTCTCTACGTTGTTGCTCCGATAAGAGAGCAGGTTGGGGTTGTTCCTGTTGTTTGAGTTATGGTAGTAGTTCATGTTCTGAACATACCCTTGACCGTTGATGTAGAGTACTTCCTAGTGATCATCTCCTTTCTTTCCATCCTTTGCGGCCTAGTCCTTAGCTATCTGCTCAGGTGTAGCTTCCTCCATATACAAGACTTGATCTTCGTTGCTCTTGAGGAGCAGATCAACCTTAGTAGTGAGTTCATCTTTCCATTGAGCATCAATGTTGTTGACTTTTTGGAGCGATCAGTCTCTGGGTTCTTGTTGGCTGAGCTAGCAGCCATGTTCTCTATCAACTCAAACGCTCCTTCAGTAGTTTGAGTCATGAAATCTCCCTTACTCGCAGAGTTCAAAGCATTGCGGAACTCCCAATCCACACCATCATAGAAAATCCCTAGAATGTAGTTCTGATTAAACCCGTGATGAGGGAACTCTCTGAGTATGTCATTGAATTGCTCCCATGCTTCATTAAAGGGATCGTTGGAGTAGTGCTTGAAAGAGGAGATCTTGTTCCTGAGAGCAGTCGTTTTTGCCTTGGTGTAGAAGTGACTCAAGAATGCGGCTCGAACCTGCTCCCATGAAGTGAGAGAGCCAGTTGGCAGTGATTTCAACCACCTTGATGCCCTGTCAGCAAGAGAGAAAGGGAACATCATACACTTGACAAAGTCAGGTGAAACCCTTTTTGAGCGAGTCATAGCATAGATCTGCTCAAAGGCTTCAATGTGTTCCATTGGTATTTCTGCCAGGAGACCATGGAACATATTCCTCTGCACCAGAGAGATCATGGAGGAATTAATCTCGAAATCCTGCCGAGCACAGGGTGGAGGAACAATGGCTGAGCGAGTGGTTGGAAAGTTTTGAGGAAGAATCCTTTCTCTAATCCGAGTTGGTTGCTCTTGTTGTTGTTGTTGTTTGTTGTCTATTGAGAAGCCACTTGTTGAGCTTACAAGGCCTGTTGCATCTGTTGCATCTGCTGTTGCATCAGAGCCATTGCAGCAGTGAGATCATGCTCATTGTTATGATCGCCCATGTTGGTGTGAGTAGGTCTTGATTAAGTTTGGTTGTTCCTTTCTAATCTTGCGAGTTCTTGATTGCTGAGGGTGATTAATGGACTTGAGGTGTTGCTTCGAGTATTTCTACTTGACATACACCTGGAACATCACCTGAAAACAAGAAAATGGAGCAAGTTAGATGTCTTAGACAAAATATAAAACCAAGAAATATAGGTAAAAGCTGGTCCCCGTCGCAACGGCGCCAAAACTTGATACACTAAAAATCGGATCTTGCTACTGTCAAGTTAACAGTTTTAGTTGTAGTATTTGAGATTCAATTCCAGAGGACCGTTTCACACTATATCTTATGAGTTTCAAATTCTTAGCTAAAACTTTCAGATTTAACAAAAAACAAGGTAAAATAGCAGAGATCAATGTACGGTTTGAGCTATTTTAAAATTGGGGGGAAGCTAGCCTAGGGTGATTAAATGGGTGCTAGATATCATTAAGCCACACAATTATTCAAGTTCGAATTAAGAACAAGCCTAGAACATAGATCAATGGCTAGAACAGCCCACTGTCGTTGCGCTTGTTCTTTTTAGAGAACAGCCCCAGAGACTAAGATGTCGCTTGTTCCGAGTTCCGTCTATGAACAGTAACGATCAGGTCTATTCGGTTCATATTACACCCTAATATCTACTTTCGCTGATTAAGGATATAATACTTATTCTAAACAGTTCAGGCAATCCATAACACGGTTAATGAATAGATGAAACCCTAGATCTAACATAAAGTGATCAGATTCATGCTAGCATTAAGTTAAGTTTAGAATAAAAGTCATCAATGAACATACAACTTATTTTTGTGTAGCTTAATAAATTCAACACCCTAAAACCCTAAGCTAACGATATCGACTACTCAGCAATCATGGCAATAAACACAATAAGAAATACTGAATAATACTCCATAAATCGAAATCAAAAACTAAAAATAAGGTTCAAGAAATCTTCTCTAATCGCGAGAACAAGGTGAAGATTTCTTTCTCCCTTACAAAGTATTGAATCCAAACGAGTTTATGCTAAAAAGTATGAGAGGAAATCGAGCTGAAGAGTCCGCCTCTCATAATGGTTGTGCCCTTTTTTTATAAAGCTTTTGTGGCGGCTGGAAGGAGGGAGAAATGAAATTAGGACCAATCCCAAAAGATTCTGCAGTTTCCTAAAATATCTTCCGCGGGGATCAAGGCTCTGCTTGATCTCTGGGGTTGTTCTCCGGGACATAATTCAAATTTTTCATTTTTCTTCATGTTTCCCTCTAAAGTTCTACAATCTCTTTTGTACATGAAATGACTCGAATAGAGCTGTAAGTACCCTATAATTGCATAAAAAAGATCAATAAATCACAACTAAAGTATGCTAAAAACACACTATATCAAATTCCTCCAGACTTAGATCTTTGTTTGTCCTCAAACAATTTCAAGCATTACAACAAAATCGTTGTCGCTCAAATTGAACGCAACGTCACCTCCTGCTTAGCATTCAAATCTACGTTGGCTATGTTAACAAACATGTTATGACGAAACATCATATATATGTAGATTTATACAGTAATAATGAATATACCTTTCACCTTCAACATAGAAACTTTAAGAGTACAAATCATTTTATTTACTTTCGTCATTCAAAAAAATTGGAGTGGTGTATAACTAATTACCATGCAGATAATATCTGAAATAAATATTTTCATTAAACAAAAAACGATTATAACTTTTTTAATAACTTAATTTATATTATTACTCACCAACTTAAATTTTGAAGTTAAGCAACATGTGGATAATATTAAAGAATCTTGAAGGATAAAAGTCACCGAAGATGATAAATACACAATGTGCTTAACTATCGTTGATATAGTGAATTAAATTTAAAAATATTATTAGTTATCATGGTGCTACCAACGTTTGTTTTTATCTTGAAATCTTTGATAGAATGCTAATTGTCTTCCTTGAAGTCGTCAACAACGTATATCACACATTCATGAGGTTTAGCTCCTTGGATTTTCTTCCCTTGAAATAGATATTGTACAACAATAAGAGACATATATTTGTACATGCTACCAAATTATAATCTGAAATAGACATTATATAACAATAAAAGACATACATTTGTACATGATACCAAATCATTCAAAACATTACGATATATAGCTGAGAAATATAAATTTCGTTGAACACCTAACCTCAAAATTGACCAAAATCAATTTCAAGTTGTACAATCCAGGAGATGGTAATTTGATTTTCCATCTTCGTAGTAGCTTAACTTGAATACATTGAGTGTGTTCTTGAGTGAGGTTCAGTGTTAACAAATATGTATAAGTTGACATGTTGGTTAAGAGAAAAAACACTTTTTCACAAGTAGAAAATAATTCGAAAGTATCTAATTCTATTTGAGAACACCTTTCCCTCAGTGTAAATTACTTCATATATTATGTATTTTAACAAAATAAATATATTGGGTCCAAAAACAGTATTTTGATAATACCAAAGTATACACATTGTTGAAAATTATATAATAATTTTGATAACATCATATAATAATTAGGTTTGCTGAAAATTGATGTTATGTAGCTTTTCAAAGGGTGAATAGTTGATAGACGAATCATTGTTTATGTTTTTATATTAATATTTGTTAAAAATCAAACAAAATACAATATCTTAATTATGATGATAAGTTGTCACACAACTATTTTAGTTTATTAACTAATATGCATTTAAAAAGAGAATCATAATATAGTAGAAAAATATATCAGTGGAAATATCCGATTAATGGCTGTTACCAAATACAAGTGCTATATAAGCATATTTAAAGGTACGACAAAAACCCATTAACATTAATAAGATCAATGTAGAAGCGTGGACCTCCTATGACATGTAACATCTAACCTAAGTAGTAAAGTTCTCCATTAGTCATTTAGCAATGACAAATGCATGAGTAAAAATCCTACGTCGAGGTCTAAATTTGTAATTGTAATCTAGAGGATTCACAAAAATAACCTAACTTTATTTTGAATGAAAATGTATACTCCATATCCAGTAAAATGTAAACTAACATAAATAGTGATAAAATACACTATTATTTTATGACTACACAAAAAAAACATGAATGTTTGTTTCATATTATATTCATTTTATTTGTTTATTTATGTTATATATATTATTGTAATGGTGATATATGATTTATTAATTTATAAGATACTGTGATTTTTTACATTGTAAGTATATTCAGTTTATTTATTTATTTATGTTATATATATTATTGTAATGGTGGTGGTATATGATTTATTAGTTATTAATATATTTTTTTAAATCTTATCAAAATAAATATATATACATAAATATTATTTTATAATGATAGTATAAAAGTTATTAGTCAACATCATATTTTTATAAGGGAATTATACATGTTTTAAATAAGTTGTTATCATGTCATATTTTTTGAAGTCATGTCATCATTTTTTGGTGAGAATGAATGTGGTAGTGACACATGTCCAAATCACTTTTCAAATAATATCTAAGGGATTATGGGCTTTAAACATAACCAAATTAAACCAATAAATCTTCTGCAGAAACAAAATTTACTTAAAAGTCCATGGTGTATAAGAGTGAAGGATTCAAGTGATCAAGACTGAAGAAGTTGTCACTCCTCACCATTTTATACCATTCAAGAGGGATTCAATTGTTCATGAGACACTCCTCACCAATTTTACAAAATGATACAAGGGAATAATCTAATCCTCATCCTCTAATAGTTTGGATTGGTCCCTTGAAAATTGATACATGTGCATTGTATTGCTTGAATCGGGTATCTGTTCAACTCATGAGCAGAGGCATGCTTGGACAAAACCCTTGAAGAAGGCAAAAAATCAGAAGAAAGGAGGAGACGAGCTCTGACCACAAGAAAAAAGCTCAAAGGTGTCTTGAAACCAGTTTAAGTGTGAAACAAAGAAAAGTATGTACGCTTGCTTGCCATTGAAGAAAAACCATGATCTAGGGTCTAAGGAGTCCAACAAAATGACTTTAAACTCCTTAGACCCACTGGTCAATCTCTAGATTGAATGTATTTGCATTTTTTTAAGTGTAGTTTTATCCCAAAGAAATTTTTACATTTAAGTTTTTTATGCGACAAGTATTTTTGAATCTTAACTTGCCCAAAAATTTCCTATCTTAAAGTTAGAGGAGAAGTATTGACATAGAGAAGTGAAGAGAGAACACTTAGGAACAAACTATTCTTTACAAGACTTCACAAGAGTTGAAATAGTTCACAAAAGTTGGGAAGAGTTCATGCCTATATAAGAGATTGTATGTAGAATCTAAAGACTAAGAAAATAAAATCCTTTTTCATTCTCTCTTGTTACAAACAACAATACCCTCTCTCTCTCTCTCTATACTCGTAAGATCAAACACTTTCTTTCTTTCCTATTCTTGAGTGTTGTTTCTCTATTCTTTATTTATTCTTCTGAAACTTACAATTACCTGACATGGAGGACTGAAAAGAAAGAAAAAGTTTAATTTATATAATTTTTTATAACAAGCTTTATTCATCCAGAATTACACAAGATTACATAAAACTTTATTCAAGCATAATTACACATACTTTATTCAAACAGATCAAACACACTTCACTTCACTCAATACACACCAAAACGGTTTATTTATTCCCGTAACCGAAAACGTACGACAAATATAAAAAGTTTGTAGCCACCATATAACATTTTTTTGCAGTAGAAGTTGCGAAAACCATTTATTACCATTTCCTTGCCTTAATTTGTTTGACGATTGATTAGAGGATCAACCATCAACCTTCATGTCGGTTTCAGAGTCCCACTTGAATGCTCCACTTGGCTGAGCCGCGTCCGCGATATCCTCCACCGTCAGGTGCGAGTTCGGTGTCTTCAACGGCACAATCTCATGCCCATACTTCTCCGCATCTCCACAATAATCCTTATTATTGTTCCCAGTCCAAAGACATATTATGTTTTATAACATAACAATAACAATTTTATCTGTGTGACTGTAAAGTCTATGTAAAAGTTTACTTACTTGATCGGCGTGCATTTTCCTCACAAACTTCTTGAAAAGCTCAAAGTTGTTTTCTTGAAAGACCGTATCGGTTAACCGAAGGTAAGTAAAGCCGTACATTCTCAGCTTCGGCTTACCGTTATGGTTAACCCCGTTAGGCCTCGCGTTAAGTAGAATCTGATTGTAACCTTTGGTTCCATAGGTCTCCAATGCGTTCTCACCAGCAACTTCTATGCCTTCTTTCCATGCTTTGCTCAATACCTAAATAAATGATTTACCAAAGCAAATCAAGATACAGACCGTTGAATAATGAACGTAAAAATCTCTTTCTCTTGGTGTACCATTTGAACAAGTTCTTGGGGAGCACTTAGGGCTTCAGCGGTATTGTCGGTATCTCTCATCTCAAGGCAAGTGAAGTTGAGAGTGCCGTAGTGTTTTGAGAGCATCCGCGCGATTGGGCGATAGCCATCTCTCTCGTAAAGGTTATAGTATCCGGCAGTAAGCTCCGCCGCATGGCTGTGGTGGTTGTACAACCAGTGAATCCCAGAAACCTACCCCATTCACATACTCAGTTTAGACTCATACACTATTTACCTTGCAAGCAAGTTAATTTTGAAAAAATGTTAGAGAGATTCATTCGGTTTATGGTTTAATATTACTCTCTTTGTTTCAAAATAATGTATTTTTTTAGAAATCTCACACATATTAATAAAATATATTAAATCTTAATTAGAAATGCATAGTATTTGTGGTTATGTATTTTCTATAATTCTAAACCAATAAGAATTCAAAAATGTAATCAATGTTTTAAAAATTTACAAATAATCATTATTAGTTGATAAAATATGCATTAAAATATAAAACATATATTTTCTTGAAACATTTTTTTCTAAGCATGCATTTTTATGAAATGGATGGAGTATAACATAAAAGCCAGATGGAACCATTTGTGATTCAGTTGGTTTCTTTTTAAAAATAAAAATAAAAATTCAGCTGGTTTTGGTTCGGACTAGTGTAATTATTAGGTCAAGTTGGTTTGATGAATTTCTTTTGCTATATTAACTAATTTGACCTGATCCCTATATATGTCAATTGTTTATAGTAATAGTACCTTAGCAGCCAAGTTAACTTTAAGCCCAGCGAAGATCTTGTTGGCTTCTCCTATGATCTGATCTCCATGGAAGATAAGTTTGTTCGAGTACCATGTCAAGAAAAACTTCCCCTCCTCCGAGACATAGGTCCCATTTGTCTTGAAAAACCCAGTTTCCTCCGGCTTATCGTTGTATTCTCCGGCGTCATCCGGCAAATCCCACTCCGGATGACCTGCTTTCGCTGCTGCTTCCTTGAACTCGTTCTTCAAGTATTTGTCATAACACTGGAACCACCAAAACGCACCGTTTCAGAGATAATCTCGTACTTAAAAAGTTAAAAAAAAAACATGTATGTTATATATACAAAATTAACCTGAAACTCTCCGATGCCGGGAAATACCCATCCTTGGCTTTGTGGGTAAGAAGGGTAACGTAGTTCACCGGCAGGACCAAGACCGACCTCGATGTCAACAATGTCTCCAGCTTCTAGTAACTCCAACATGTTTTCTTTGAAGCTACTCATGTAGTCACTATACATCTGAATGAAGAAAACCAAAATATATTTTAGTAAAAACGCTGATCAGCGGTTTCTCCGAACGCAAACGCTGTTTTTTAATTACCTGAACAGGAGTTCTTCCAGTGAAGAGAGGAAGATTGTCGACACCGAGGGAGAGATACTCGATATCTCTTGTTCCTCTACGGTTAGTGTAGTAGATATCTGGATCGCTATCGCCGACCTCACGAACCCATTTCGGGATGGGGATTGTGACAATGTCGCCAACGTTTCCACCGCATTGGTGAAACGACATGATTGCTTGGATTTTGAGTCCTAAACGCGCGATTAGCTGGAACAGCGTTTTGTAAGCGGTCCAGTCATATTGTTTAGGGCCTTTGGATTCAATGATTCCCCACCAAACGTCGACCATAACGCCGTCGATTCCAGCTTCTTCTTTGAGGCGCTTGAGCTGCGTTTCAAGCGTCTCGGGGTCCACGAATACGTTTTCCACATTCACCACTCCCAACTGCATTCAAAATTATTTTAGTCTTCTAATAATAACAAAATGAAAACAGAAAACAAAAACTTTTCTTATAAACTAGTATAGTGGAGCAGAAAGAATGTCACTGTGAAATATTTTACTTGTGAAATAAAATAGTGTTATCCAATGACAGTGTGACAAGTGGTAGTAGTTGAATCTGGACTAATCATAGGTTAAAATTCATGATTTATCAACTTTTTTCTGATCAACTTGAACTATCAGCTTTATACGCCAAAGTTTATAGAAAAGGTATAAGATATGATTACAATATTTTATGTATAAATAGTGATCGGTAATGAGTTACCGGAAGCATAACGTAGACGGGAACATAGTTGAGAAGAAGCTTCTCGTTGTAGTTTGCAGCCATTCTAAGCTTTTTAGGAATGAATAAGCAATAAGTAGTAGTAGCTGAAGCTCACTTGTCTCTCATAAACTCTCGTGCTCTTTATATAGCAACAAGAGTGTTATTGCAATTTGCGAGTAGTTGTGAAACGACTGGTACTCTTGTTTCCACCGTTCACTGAGCGTTATATAATGACTTTATTGCCCTCTATTATTTGGCGTTTTTCAATGTCTTCTTTCGTATTTTTCCAGAACTTTTGCAATAATTGGGTTTTCACGGGTTTTTACTTTTCGACATTTATTGTCTTTTTGCCGGCCTTTGTTTGTTCTCCATGTGTTTATTAAGCACGTGGAGGAAATACACATCATTGAGTTAAAATGTCCTATCTTCCTCGTCACCGCTCAGATATCAATCTTATTAAAGTCCAAATATTATAGGGAAAATCGCATAAAAAACCATCAAAGTGACAACCACTTACACTTTAAACCTCCAAGTTTTTCCACTAGCAACTTAAACCACCAGAGTGGCAATTTTACCACATCAAACCCTCGATTTGGCAATTTTATTCGCATCGTCACTTTCATAAACGGAACAGTTAACCCCGTTAACAGAACAGTTAACTCCGTAAACGGATTTCGTCAACTCCGGTATCAACCAAACGGTGTCGTTTTGGCTTAATTAAAACGACACCGTTTTGATCAAAACGAGCTTTACACTTTAAAGGGGAAATCGAAAATGAAAACCCCCAAATCGATTTACAAATTAGGGTTTGTTCGAGACAGAGAAAAACGAGGGTGATTTCGAAGAACGAAAGTGATAGGTTTCGTAAGTCGAGAGTAGCTCAAGTCGAAATGAGGTATGCATGTTTCAATTCTTATGATCTTTTAAGATGATTTGTGAATTTTCGTGGTTGCTCTAAGATGTTTGTTTCGTGATTTTCGGGATGATTTGAGAGTTTATATTAGTCTTTTTCTTGCTCTGTCTACAGGTTTAAACCGAAACTGAAAATCAATATACATTTTGGTGGAACAATCGTCAAAACGAATGACACTTACCAGTATGTCGGTGAACTAGGCTATAAGGAGAAGCTTTGGAGGCCTTCTGAAATAGGATGGGAGAATTTTGAAGCTTTCATTGTAAGTGAGAAAATTAAGTCACCGATTGCATTGATTTGGTACAAGCTTCCAAGCGAAGAGATGAAGGATCTAAAGTATGTCTTTGACACGACCAATGATGATATGGTGGAGCTTCAGGCTGCTGGGAAGGAATGTGGTGAAGTTGATGTGTTTTTGGAACAAGATGTTTCAGAGCATTCGCCAAAGCCCATTGGTTTCTTGACAAATAGCCAAAGAGAGGATGGAAGTGGGTATGAATTTGATAGAGAGAGGGATGCTGATCATGAACATGGTTACGAAGCTGAGAGTGATGATGGTCTAGATAGGCCAAGAGAAGATGATGAAGGTGAGGAATCCGAGGATGAGCAACCACCAGCTGAGGAAGAAGAGCAAGTTCAACATGAAAATTTAGAGGCAAATGAGAATGACGATGGAGAGGAAGTTGTAGTAGACGCAGGAGACGGTGGTAGTGATGAGAGGTTTAAGAGTATTTTTGAAGAAGGTGCGAAGTCAACAGCTGATTTTAGGGCATCTCAAATGAGAGAAAATGCAGAAAACGAAGAAGAAGCAAGGGAAGCAGCAGAAAGTGATGATGAAGATAGGTCTGGGGATGTGAAATATCCGGATACACCATTAGAATCAGAAGAGGAGTGGGATCAATGGATGTCCAAACGAAAGACTAGAGGTAAACCTAAGTTCCATGGGCCTTTGGATAAGGAACCCTACATCTGGTTGTTCCAAAAGTTTGATAGTGGATCAGAGTTTAAGGATCAGTTGCTTCGATACTCACTCAACACACAGTATGATGTTAAAATGGCGAAGTCAGAAGCAAGTAGAATAGCTGCAGTTTGCTGTGTAGAGAAATGTCCTTGGAGAATTTTCTGTTCAATCGAAATCCCTATCAACAAATGGATGGTGAAAGTGTGTCACAACAAGCATAACCATGAGAAATCAAGCCGTGTCTCAATGCTAAAACAAGGAGTTATCGCAGCATTATTCAGAGAAGAGTTAAGAAGAAATGTGAACATTCAAGCAGCTGAGATAAAGGACATCATAAAAGAAAAGTATAACATTGTGGTACCTATTTCAAAGTGTTATAGAGGACGACGGATAGCACTGGACTCTATCCTCGAAGCTCAAGCAATTCAATTTGGAAAACTGTGGGATTATGAGGCTGAGCTGCGAAGAACACATCCAGGTATCACGACAGAGCTAAACACTACAGATGTGAATGGTGTGCCTCAATTTGACAGCTTTTACATCTGCTTTCAAGAATTTCGTGAGAGTTGGAAGAGATGTTGTAGACCAGTTATTGGGTTAGATGGTTGTTTCTTGAAATGGGAGTTGAATGGGGATTTACTGTCAGCTGTTGGTAGAGATGCTGACAATAGAATGTATCCAATAGCATGGGCGGTTGTTAGAGGAGAAAACAAAGATAGTTGGGGTTGGTTTATAAAGAGGCTGAAGATAGATCTTGGCTTGGGAATAGGAGACAACTACACCATAATTTCTGACAAGCAAAAAGGGCTTGTAATTGCAGTCGGAGCAGAGTTGCCTAAAGCAGAGCATCGAATGTGTGCACGCCATATATATGGCAACTGGAAGAAATCATTTTCTAGGTCTGAGTACAAGAATTTGTTTTGGGGAGTAGCTTACAGCTACAATGTTGGTGAATATGAGGAGAAGATGAGTATGGTTGAGGCGTATGACCCTGCAGCTCTTGCTGCACTATTAAGAACCGAACCAGAGAAGTGGTGTAGAGCATTCTTCTCTACTGATTCTCGTTGCCATGACGTGCACAACAACCTCTCCGAAAGCTTCAATAGGACAATAAAAATTGCGAGGTCAAAACCTGTCCTTTCTTTGTTAGAAGATATCAGAAGACAAGCTATGCGAAGGATAGCAAGAAGATTTCTTAAATCACGGAGGTGTGATACCATCTTAACACCAATCACTATGGCTTTGCTTGAGAAATCAAGGGTTGAGAACAAATTCTGCAGCACTATAAGAAGTTCTTCCACTTTATATGAGGTGAATGAATTTAATCACGGAGGTGTGATACCATCTTAACACCAATCACTATGTGTGTGCTTATTACCATTCAAGTGTCATGAGGGACACATATGCTGAGAATATCAAGCCGGTTAATGGTGAGAAGCTGTGGAACAAGACATGGAAAACACCAGTAGGCATTCCCGAGTTTCGAAAGCCACGAGGTCGGCCAAAGCAGCGTGACAGAAAAAAAGAGCCATTTGAGGATTTACAAAGGCCTGGAAAAGTTACAAGACATGGTCGGATAGTACATTGCAGCAACTGTCTACAGGAGGGACATATCAAAAGTGGTTGTAAGAACCAGAAACTTATAGTTGAAGGTCCAAAAAACAGAAGAGGAAGACCTCGTAAAGCTCCAAGTGAAGTAAGTCTTTGTTCATATATGAGGATTTTATGTTTATGTTTCATAACTAATTTACCATACTGGATTTTTTAGGTACCAAAACGGCCAACAAAACCAAAAAAGAGGAAGAACCCATCAACTGTAAGCAGTTCTCAACCAGTACCTGCTGCTGAATCAACTTCCACATTTCCTGCAACATCTAGTGCACCTGAACAAGCTAGCTCATCAGTGTCGCAGGTGAAGAAGGCGAAACGTGGACCACCATTGAAGATAACCAAAAGTGGACCAATTCCAAGAGGTGTAGGTGTACTACATTGTCCATACACGGATCGAGTCTTTGAGGTGATAAACAACAGAGCTTATGATACTTCACCTCCCCCACCAGAACCACCACAGTAACCATGCGGCTTGTAGGCTATTTGGATCTCTATGTTATAGCTTATGTTCTTGTACTTTTCGAATTTATGTTGCAGTTTCTGTGCTTTTAGGATTTTATGTTTGTGCTGAAACTATGATAGACTATGCTAAGTTTCTCCTTTTGTTAAAAAATCTAAGAACATAATGTCAACATTTCATTAAACCAAACACAAACACAAATGTAGCATGACACAACCGCAAACAAACAGAGAAAAAACTCAGACATAACCGCAAACAAAGATAAAAATACACAAACATAACCATGGTTGTATCACATCTTCACCAAAACACTACTTCCCCACCAACATCTTCATCAAAGAACTACTTCCCCATCGACTTCCCCATCGACACAATCACTCCAAGAACCACAACAAATCCCACAGTTGAAGATACCAGAACATTTCGATACACTCTGCTCCTCTCGTTGAGTATCATCACCTCACGCTTTAGAGACTCACATTCTTCATGGCTTAGCTTCACCTCACGCTTTAGAGACTCACATTCTTCATGGCTTAGCTTCAACTCCTCCACAATTGAGCTCGGATTTTCCAATCCTCTTTCATTCTCATGACTATGTGCTTTCACAACATCTTTTAAGTACTTAATCTCCTCTCTCTGCCCTCGAATGGTATCTCTTACCTCAAGCAAAGCCCTATATTGCCATCCATGCGGTTTCTCTTCGTCATACCAGCGGAAAAACTTACACGATTCATACCCTTGACCAACCTTACGACCTCTACAAGTGTAGAACCGACGTCCAGGGTTGTCATCAGTCCAAGCTTGGTTTATCCTTGCTACCACTTTGCAATTACACAATACCCCCATTTCATTCTTGTAGTCCATCGTTGAGGAGCATGAACTTTGAGCCATCTGTTCAACAAACGAGCATTATCATACCCAAATCGCATCACAATCATATCAATTCAACCTAAAAACGTACCTTGTTCTTCGAAATCACCCTCGTTCACCCTCGTTCTTCTCTGTCTCGAACAAACCCTAATTTGTAAATCGATTTGGGGGTTTTCATTTTCGATTTCCCCTTTAAAGTGTAAAGCTCGTTTTGATCAAAACGGTGTCGTTTTAATTAAGCCAAAACGACACCGTTTGGTTGATACCGGAGTTGACGAAATCCGTTTACGGAGTTAACTGTTCTGTTAACGGGGTTAACTGTTCCGTTTATGAAAGTGACGATGCGAATAAAATTGCCAAATCGAGGGTTTGATGTGGTAAAATTGCCACTCTGGTGGTTTAAGTTGCTAGTGGAAAAACTTGGAGGTTTAAAGTGTAAGTGGTTGCCACTTTGATGGTTTTTTATGCGATTTTCCCAAATATTATATAAACTAACCCTTGAAATAATTTTTAATTACATTTAATGTCACTTAAACTAGTTAATCATATTTCTTTTACATTAATTAGTTTTAAAAAATCTTCCTTAAAAATACAATTATTATTTTTATTATCAATATTAATGATTATTTCAAATGAAAATATATCTTAACAAAATATTTTTTAAAGTAAACAATTAATTAATTAAAATTATCCATAATTCATTATATATATATACATATATAAATCAATACAAATAATATAATATAAATTCATAAAAAACATTTTTACTCTTTCGTAAATATTAAACATATCATTTTTTTATAAAAAATAAGTACTCCATTTATATTATACTCCCTCTGTTTTATTATGTTACATATTTTAGAAAAGAATTGTTTTACAATAGTAAACTTTTTGTGTTTTCTATGAAAATATTGTAAATTTCAAAAAAATAATTGAGTTTATTGAGTTAATATTAGTTAAAAATTATTAAAAATTAAAAATTATAGAAAACGATACATTTATTATAGTGATTTAATGTATTTTTTAATATGTGTGAAAACACTAAAAGACTATTTTTATGAACCAGAGGAAGTATATAATAATTATTTTCAAAGTTTTGAATATTAATGTACATCAATAATATAAAAATGACATAAAAATAAAAATTCAATTAATTACTTACTTATTGTATTAATAATAATTTTATATGCGTTAAAAGGTCTGAAAATACAAAAGAACATCCAATATTGTATATAATAAAAACCAAATAACATTCAATACAAATAATAATTCAATGCTAATATCACAATATTTCTGGAGAAATTGTCAAAAATATCACTTTATTTGTACCACTTTTCAAAAATACCTTAATCACTTTTACCCTTGTTTTTTAAGAGGAAAAAAACACTTATAATTCTTGGGTTAATTAATCTAAGACTTACGGTTTAGAGTTAAGGGATGGTGTATGGTGGGGGTAAAGTTTATCAATGTAAGATTTAGAATTCTAATTAGTTTTAAAAAAATTTACCTCTTAAAAGTGGTATTTTTGAAAATTTCTCTTTAACGAAGGTAAAAATGAAAAGTGGTACAACAAAAGTGGTAAACTTGAAATTTTCCCATATTTCTGTTAAATAAACATATATTGTATGCTTTTAAAAGTTTAACACAAGTACCGCACATCAAAATGTAGTATTCTATTGAAACAGAAATATAAAATAGAACTTATACTCCTTGCAATTTTTTAAAAGTGTCACTTAGACATATTTCACGCAATTAAGAAAGTAATATTATATAATAAAATATTTTCATTTAATGTATAATTATTTAAATATTTTTTAAAAATAAAAATCTATTTGTTGTTTGAAATGTAAGAAAGAGATTTTATATGAAAATTGCATCGGAAATGTAGGTTAACGCTCTTTTAAAACAAAAACTAATGTGACACTTAATATGAACATATGGAGTATATTTTAAGTGTTTTATTACCAATTTTACATTCTTTTTTCAGTCACACTAACTAATTCATTAATGCTAATACCATTATAACTCAACATCATTTATTTAGATGTTAACCACTATTTTAAGTGTTTATTATAGCCTACATTTTTTTCACTCACCCTAACTATTTCACTAATTTTATTACCATAATAATTCGACAACATTTATTTAGATAATGTGTTATTACATCTTTTACATTCACCCTAACTATTTCATTAATTTTATTACCATAATAATTTGACATCATATATTTATATATTAACCATAATAACTCACAAATTTTATAGTATTATCTTAAACATGTGACAATAATTTAAAAGAGTTAACAAAAAGTTTTTTGTTTGGTAACAAAATTAGTTTATCTTTCTTTCAATCACTACAAGAAAATTCCGAGGAAACTTATTTCGTCGGTTTTTATTCGACGAAATTCCGAGGAATCTATCCGTTAAAAGAGCCGTTGTGGGTAGTCGTTGTGGGTGTTGAATAATTCCGACGAAATTCTGAGGAGTCGTCGGAATTTCGTCGGAAATGCCGGCAGTATTTCATCTATAAATACAAGCACCCCTCACCCTCTTCATTCACTCAATATTTCATCTTCTCACTCACTTTACACACGAAATATATTCAAAAAACCATGTCTTCTTCAAATTATTATCGTTCTTGGATGGATCGATCTCATATGGATCCTAACACGAGATTGCTTACGGATGGTCTTGTGAGGGAAGTGGTCGACCTGGTCCAAAGCCAGAAGGATGATGAAGAGTTCCGCCTATCTCAGCTTGTCTCTGATGAGGACGCCACTACTGTTGGTTCAAGCAACCTGTCTCGAGGTCAAATAAGCGAACTCGTTGAATCGGTAAGATCTTCATTTTTATTTTTACTATATTTTCATTTTTTTATCTTTATTGCTACTAAAATCATTATGTTTTCTTTTCAGGCGGTTCCAAAGAGAAAAGGGCGTTTGTTCGGTTTGGGTCATCGATCTCCGTCGGTTGCTTCTTCTTCATCAGCGCCTTTTGTTGATCCGGCACTTATGGAGCAGCTACAGAACAAGGACGACCGGATCTCAGCATTGGAGACCCAAATGGCCGCCCAACAAGCTAAAGTGGACGCAGCAGAGAGAGCGAATGCACAAATAATGGAAATGATGAGACGGATGTTCCCCGAGCAGTTTTAGTTTGTGTTTTTTTTAATAAAACTTGTTTAATGTTTTTTCTTTTAATTTGTAAAACTTTTAATATTATAATATGTTTTATATTTGAGATTAAATTTTATTTTTAAAAATTAAATTAAAAAATACAAAATATATTAAAAATTAATTATTTAAAAAAAAATTAGTTTGCGATTATTCCGAGGAAATGACTCCCTCGGAAATTTCCGAGGAAAGTTTTCCTCGGAAATTTCCGAGGAAGACTTTTCCTCGGAATATTCTGAGGAAGTCATTTCCTTGGAGTTTCCCAGGGAGAAGTTTCCGCGGTAAATACTTTTCCGAGGGAAGACTTTCCTCGGAAATTTCCGAGGGACACTTGTCCTCGGTGTATTCCGAGGAAAAGGCTCCTCGAAAATTTCCGAGGAAATTCCGAGGAAAACTCCTACGAAATAATTCTTCGGAATGTCTGACGAAATTCCGACGAAATATATTTTTCCGACGAAATATTTCCGACGACCATTTTCGTCGAAATACCGTCCGAATGTGACTATTCCGACGAAACTCCGACGAAAATAGTCGTCAGAATAACGTTGTTTTCTTGTAGTGAATCGTTGATATATTTGATTTTGTACTAACAATTTTGTTTATTGGTTTTCTTGTTAAATATGCATTGTCCATCTTATCATGATGTCAATTTTAGATTGATATTTCCTTTTTTGCTTTGTGCCTGTTAATACGATGCCAATTTTATGCATTGTTTAATTTGTTTTGTATTAAACCAAACCATATCATATCGACCAAACAATTTTCATACCAAATATAAAAAATTAATAATTCAAACTTATAGGTATGACATAACATTTGCACTTCATATTTTTGTTATATAAAAATGATTTTCAACAATAGTATGAAATCCTTCTTAAATAACGTATACCCCACAAATTTAGCTGGTAAGATCTAAAATATATGTGTGAATTCGAGCTTTCTCTCTCCAGTCGCTCTAATTTCTCTCTAGAGTATCGAAAAAAAATAAATTGCTCTGGTGGCCGGCGTGCTTTATGTCGTCGGTCGCCACCCCTTTTTTTTTCTTTGTATCATATTATCGATTTTTAGATCGAAAAATCTTCCGGTTAAGCGGATCTAGATTTTGCGGTGGCGAGTTTTGTGGTGTATCCGATCTCAGTTGAAGCAAAGCTTCAAGAATGTTTTTATCAAGTTCTTCGACTGAGATTGATGTAAATATTTTTAATCTTTTTCTTTCACAGCTTGTTATCAAAATCCCGTTTGTTTAGAAGGAGTCTCTTCTTCTTCCTCGGATTGCACTTATTTCTTTTTTAAAGGAATCAATCTTTACTCTCTTACGATAGAGCCAATAAATGGCTTAAGAGAAAAGTATCCTGGATAGAAAGAAAAAAGTGATGTTGGTTTAGCTTTCGTTGGCTCTGATGTAGATTTAGATGAACCGGCATCTTTCCTATATCGATGATGGTTCAGTAAAAATCTTCTATTAGGTCAACTGAATATTCCCAGGTTTATTATCCGCTGGTATGGATGAAGGCTCTTCAAGAAACGACGGCTTGAGCGAAAGACAAGAAACAGAGGAGTTCAAAGTATGCCCGGAGACAAGGCTCACGTAAACGGCGGTTCGTCGGCGAGCTGCGATTATGTTTTCTCATCCCATGCGAAGTGCCGAGTACACGTGTCACTTTCAACGGGTCTCATGAAAAAGCAAAAAAGCAGAAGAAAAGAAGACGACGCGTGTTACAGACTTTTTAATAGAGACGCGTGGATTTGTAAGCAACACTCGTAGGAAAATATCAGGTCATTAAAGTTGGGCCTAATGTTCTTTGTCTTATGTTTTTTAGTCGAGTGTTATAGATGAGAATTGGGTAATTGTAACTTCTCTTGTAATATGCCCATTTGGACCTTTCTAATAGAAAGTAACAGTTGACAAAAAAAGATCTAAAATATATGTATTTCTAGTATTCCTCAAAGATATGTTTAACTATTACAGTTAATATTAATTATTTTCAACAATAAAATCTATGGTAAGATCAAAATATTTTTGAGTTACTTATAGAACCATATGGAATGTTTATGACCAAATACTCTTTTTCTAATATATTTCAATTTCTCCATATATATATATATAAACACAAAATTTGAAATACTACTACAACAGGGGAACGATTTAGTGTTAAAGACAAAATATTACTCAAATATATCAATGGGTCAATATTTGATTTAACTGCATATACACTATTTGATTATTGTGTTTAAAAAGTTTAATATTTTTTTTTAAATATGGTAATTGTTTAAAATATTAACCACAAAATATTTAAAATAATATCAATGTATATAAAGTGAAAAAAAAACACCCATGCAAGTGCGCATGGTATGTTTTTACTTTTTATAAATATTTTTTCATAATTAATGATATTTATTTTAATATTTATAAAAGTAAAAACAAACATTCGCGCTGTGCAAATCAAGCTTTAGTTATGATTATAATCAGATTCGATTTATATTCTCTCAGCTTAATCTCAGTCATTTAGCTAGGGGTGTGTACATAAAAGACCAGGAGAAGATTTGTTTTTTTATTTTCTCAAAAGGCTGTCAACAATTTTTACAAGAATATATATGACTTAGAATTTGCACAATTAATAAATAATCTAATTTATAATAAAATAAATATATATATCTCCTAATACCTTCCCTCAAGTTGTAGCATGAAAATATCAAATGCTCAACTTGGAACAGACGTCCACCAAGTGGTTTGGTAAAGATATGAACTAATTGCAGCATTATAAATACATACTTTGTTCGAACAATCCCATCTTGCATGGCATCTCAAAGAAAATGATAGTTCAACTCCACATGTTTTGTACACTCATGAAAAACATGAAGCGCAATGATATGTAGTACTGATTGCCTATCACAATACAAATCCATCACTCCATGCTCAGTCCCCATCGTAAACATCAAACTCTTAATCCACTCCAGCTCTTTCAATGCAGTAACGATATCGATATTCAGCCTCAGCAGATGAACACAACACCACATCTTGTTTCTTCGACTTCCATGAGAGATGAGAGTTTCCCAATTGTTCTAGCCACCCTTTCAAAGATCTCCTCACAATTGGACATCCAATCCAATCTGAATCAAACCAAGCTGTAAGATGAAAATTGCATTCAACTTTCATCATAATTTCCATTCCAGGACACCCTTTCAAGTAACGAACAACCCTCAATGTGGCTGTCCAATGATACTCCATTGGCTTCAGCATGAACTGAGACAAGATATAAACAGAGTAAGCAAGACATGGTCTCGCCACAGCCAAATAATTTAATCTCCCGACAAGTCGTCGATACTTCTCAAGTTTAACGACTAATAGTGAAGTCCATTTTCCCAACAGATGGTTTGGCTCCATTGGAAATTCTATCGGCTTACCACCAATTAAAACGAAATCATCAATGATATCCAGAGCATACTTATCTTGTGATAGATATATACCCTCTGATTTTGTGACCTCACTTAAAACTTCCTGTCACCACAAGATCATCAACATACACTAGAATGTGTAATGAGCCTTCCCATGAACCATGAGAAAAGGGAGTAAGCGGCCCATCTTAATTTGAATCCATAATCCAAAAGTGACTTCGTGAGCTTCACAAACCAACATCTTGGAGACTGTTTTAATCTACACAATGACTTTTGTACTCTACATACCACTTCTCTCTCAGAAGAACTAAAATCTCATATATACTTCTTCCTCCAAAACTCAATGAAAGGAATGCATTATGCATATCCATCTGATATAGATTCCAAATTTTCCCAACTGCAATTTGAAGGAACATTCTAACCGTAGTCATTTTTGCCACTAGAGTAATTGTTTCTGATAATAAATCCCTTCCTTTAATTGATTGAAACATGCAACCAACCTTGCCTTATATATTTCAACATTTCTATTTGCATTATACATGATCGTATATACTCATTTTCATCCAGTAACATGCTTATCTGACGGTAATTCTCCAAGCAACCAAGTCTTATTTTGTTTTTGAACCTCAATCTCCAATCACATTACTTCCTTTCATCGTGGGCATCTAATAACTTCGGAAAACATCTTAGGTATCACACCTTTTGTTATGCTCACCAAAAATACTATGTGTGACACCAAAAATATATCACAGTTCAGAAAAGTTTCAATCCCATATTCAAGTCCAGACTCTTGACTCATTGTCGATGACTTGATTGTGGTATTACACACATAAACACATAACTTAACCGATGATTGTTTCCTTCTCATTCCTCTACCCAATACTTCTGTGACAATCCATCCCGTGGACCTCACTGTCCCATAGACCTTAGCTTCACAACGCTGCAGCGCACCGATCCCAACCCCTCTATTATGAGTTCTCATTAACTCCATAATTAGGTTGTTGATGAGACTCGAAACCAAGTCCTTACCCTTTAACAACACTCCCACATGACAAGCTGTCACCAATTGATCTGCATCTCAATTGGTGACAGCTTGTCTTGTAGGAGTGTTGTTAAAAGGTGAGGACTTGGGTTTGAGTCTCACCAACAACCTAATTATGGAGTTAATAAGAACTCATAATAGAGGGGTTGAGGTCGGTGTGCTGCAGCGCTGTGAAGCTGAGGTCTATGGGACAGTGAAGTCCACGGGATGGGTTAGGGTCGATGCGCTGCAGCGCCAGCCGAGGTTCTGCCGATGTACTGGCCAGTTGGGTCCCACGGGGAGGTTGTTACAACTTCTTTCTCATGTGTTACTTCTGGACCCTCTGCAACATATGCAGGTTCATGTATGTTCTTCCACTTTGGTCTCTGTTTTTTCTTTTGCATGTGTCACACATATTTCAGGTTGTGTTACACCATGCAGTCCACACTCTACCGTCTGAGATACATCAAGTGTTACACTCCCATATTTTTTGTTAGACCTTATGCGACAACACCATTATCAACAATTTTAACTATCTCAAAAGCATCCAAATCATCAACCAAATGTCTAGATACATCAAAGATGCTTGTGCTTTGTACTTCTTGTGTTGTAAATATCTTTTCAAAAAATAAATTTCTCCTCAATAAATGAAACATCTATAGAGACAAATATTTCTCTAGTTTCAAGATTAAATAGCAACCAACCCTTCTTTCCATAGGGATAACCAATAAACACATACTTTTGACTTCGATTAGCAAACATATTTACATATCTTTTTTGATTGTGTGCATAAGAAAGACATCCAAATATCCAAATTTCACCATATGAAAGAGATTTGTCAAAGATAACTTCATAAGGACTCTTACCTTTAAGTACTTTGGATGGAGTTCGATTAATACGATCAACACTTAGAATACATTCACCCTTAAATCCAACAGTTAGATGTGCTTGAAACACCAGTGCCTTAGCCACATTTAGGATATGCTTATGCTTTCTTTCAACTCTCTCATTCTGTTGAAAACATATGTCACACCCAGAAACACACATACTTGTACGATCAACCACTGATAGCCTTCTAATCACTTTCTCAAAGGGATGACCCATCCTCTTATGCTAAACTCCTATTGACTATAGCTTGTCAACTTTCTTCACACTCATGAAATTCTGAATACTTTGAAAGAAATATAATCCATCTTTTCTTTCACCCACCCCAATCGCAATCTACAGGCGATAATCCTACACAAAACAACTCATCTTATCGAAAAATTCCATGCAACCCATCTCATCAATCATCTGTGACACATATATCAGGTTACACTTCATCTCTTCAAAAAAAACATTTCCAATTCAAAGTCTCTATTAGCACGAGATTCCTTTCTTTATCAGCCAACACAGTCTTCCCATTCGGCAATCCAACCATACATGGCAAAAGTGGATGTATAAAAGTCAAGGTGTTTAACGCACCTATCATATGGCATGACACATCACTATCAGTTATCCACTCATATGCACGATCCATACCACTGATATGATTTATCGATTCTGATCTACCTTCTAACATTAGAACAAGCTTTTCCCATTTAACTTTCGTCAAGCCTGTTAAGGATTCTTGATCAATCTAAGACATTTCTGTGTGTGCCACATGGTAAACCTGTGTAACGTAAATTTTTCCAGATTCGTCACCCTCACACCCATGAACCACCTTCGATTTACTATCTCTTCTATACTTTTCCAGCCACCGATCTGGATATCCATATTTCTGATAGCATGATCTGACATCATGCTCATACTTAGAGCAATAAGATCACAAACTACCCCGACTCGTAAATCTCACTACCTTATCAGCGTGCCTTATCATTATTTTGAAAGGAATGATTTATTTAGCTTATTCTCTGTCAAAATCAGAAGCATCATTCACAACTAGGTATTTCTTTTTGTCCTCCAATCTCAATGATGGAGAATGAATCCATCATCGTTTGTCACAAACACCAATCGAATATCAACACAAATTTTTAACTTTGATCTCTAAGAATCAAATAGATCTGATAACATAAAAGATTCGGAGAAGAATTCTCTTATTTCTCATAATAGGCTGCAAATGTTCTTTACAATAATATATACATCACCTAGAATATGCACACTTAAGAATAAGGAAATAATCTAATTTACAATAAAATAAATATATGTTATATCTCTTAATAGTACAAGATCGAATCTAACTTGAATTATTTTCTAAAAAATATACTCAATATGTTATGTATAAAATTTTGCCATAGTCCACAACACACGATAAATTTGTAACATCCCGTACGTGTAGAAACCAAAACATTCAACTCAATTTAGATTATAGAAAGAACCTGTAACGCCACGATCACCCATGGGTAATGGGCCTCCCACGCCCGTTCCCTTGGCCCGTGGGCTCCATTTCATGTGACGGGTAGTGCATTATTTTTCGGAGGCTCGAAAGTCTTGTTTACTGACCTTGCAATCACCGTATGACATTTTCTCGTGCTTTGGTCTCACTCACACGATACCGCAAATGACTTCCGGGTAGGTCACCCATCCTTTCACTACTCCAACATAAGCACATTCAATTCTGGAGTTTTAAACGGATGTGTGATGAAAAATATAAGTGCACTTTGGTGACATAGATAACCAAATCAGTTTTCTTAAGCTTTTCCACATATACCAGAAATTGGGATGCTACATAACCGTTACTAACAATATTGTTTTAATACTATGAATGATGGTTGTGCGTAGAGTGGAGAGCGAAACTAGTGGGAATAGATATTGATTGGAATCGACATGAATAGCGAGATTGACTAAAGTATGACTTAGGAAATTTCAAAAGAGTTTTTCTTAGGTTTACTTTTGATTAAAAAAACAAATTATTTGCCATGTCATATCATGTTTTTAAAATAAAAGGGTAAAAATAAAAGAAAATAGTACTACCTGCGAAAAAAGGAATTTCTTTTTAACATTGTTAACGCCGTCAGCAAAACATTAAACCTTTAATTCTAAACACTAAACCCTAAATCTTTGGGTAAACAATAAACCCTTGGGTAAATCTTAAACATTAAATCATAAACACTAAATCGTAAGCACTAAGTCCTAAACACCGTCGGCAAAACTCTAAACCCTAGAACCTAAATCCTAGGGTTTATGATTTACCTAAGGGCTTAGGATTCACCCAAGTGTTTAGGGTTTACCCAAGGATTTATGGTTTACACAAAGGTTTATGATTTAATGTTTAGTGTTTAAGATTTAAGGTTTAGTATTTTGCTGACTGTATTAACAAGTAGCTACTTTTTTTTAACTTTTTTTATTTTAAAAACATAATATGACTTACCAAATATTTTGTTTTCTTTTTCCAAAAACTGATCATGAAGTGACAGATTTCTATTGTTTGGTTCACTCTAAGGGATGAATTTAAGAAAAAACTCATTTCAAAGAGTTGATTATAACAATTTTGAAAAGATCTTTTGTGGAGTCAGACATGTAAACACTAAGCCGAAACAAAAGCCTGTTAGAAATTTAAGTTAGAAATTTGAGAAGTCACCTAGAAACATCTCCGATGTAAAATTCATTTTTTAAATGGAATAATTCCTTAATAAATTATATTTTCTTCAATTATATTCCATTTTGGAGTAGAAGAAAAAATAATGAACAAAAGTATAAATGTACTAGAGTATTCAACTTTACTCTATGTTTAAATAAAAATGAAGTTTAGAATAAAATTTTACTTTAAACCCATTCAATTTTTCACTCTATAATAGAGTAAAAATGGATCTATTTGGGAGTAATACATTTTTGTTTGTTTATTAATCTATTTTCACTCTGAAATGGAGGAGGATTAAATTAAAACTTAGTTTTATTATGAAATTATTCTATTTTGAAGGAAAAGTAAAGTTTTATATTGAAGATGCTTTTATTCTTTTTATTAATTAAACTCATTTTACTTAGTTCTAAAGTAAAAATAAAATATATTTTTTTAAATATTGTAAACTCTATTTTGGAATAAAATATAAAAGAGAATTGGAGATTCTCTAAACATAAAAAATCTTAAATTGTGCACATAAATATCTATAAAATTAGTTGATTACCCGCGCGCATACGCATAATAAAATTTATATATTAATAGTCATTGAATATTAACATTGATCGTTCAACCATCATGTCATAAGTCTCAAACGTATAATCATGAACCGTCAATATAAGGTTGATGAGTATGATCATGTTTGTGGATATTTTGTTTTTTTTAACCTATTTAATTTATATTGGACTTCAGTGATATCATCCGGATGTTATAATTCACCATCTCACTTCGATACGAAGACTTGTATTTTTGAAATGATATGATCAAATAACATTTGAGAACTACGCTAAAACATGATGAACATTATTATGTATACAAATTATTTATACATATTATTATTTATTTTGTGTTCATTTACATATTATGCAATAATAAATATATTGAATAATTGAGAATCGAATAACTATTACGTATATAATAAAATTTGAGTAAGCACATAAATAAAAACAATCATTATTTTTATTTACAATAATTTTTGTTGGTAAAAAATCAAAATAATTATTTATTTATTTTATAGAGTATATAATTAAATTATATGATATATTAACATAGATATATAGCATATTTTAATATAAATATTTATTAATTGAGGTTTTATACTCATAAGATTTTATTAAAAAAATTATATTTGCTGTATCAAAAAATGTTATTTTTATTAATATGTATATTTATTAACTGAGGCTTCATACTCAATGCAAATTTTAAAATTAACATATATATATATTTTATATATGATATAAATTTTAGTTTAAACGAAATTAAAAATATATATATATATATATATATAATCTGAACAAATATTAAATGAGATTTCATATTTATATGATTTTATGATCATTTGTATATTGTTATAACAAAAATAAATTAAACTATTGATCAAAAAATTTCAATGTGGATTTTTAGCGGTTTTCGTAAATTATAATCTTTTAAAAAAAATTCAAAATAGCATATAAGAAAAAATATTATTTCTTTATTATATGTTTTTTTAAGAATAAAAAACTAAACAAAAATGATGGATGATACAAAAATTGCTATTAAATCTTTATTATTCAAAGTTATTAATATTATATATTTGTTAACCATATTAAGTAATTTTGTAGCTTTTATTTAAGGAAAAAAATGGAGAATATTTTTTTATACACTAATAATTAATTTGATAGTTGGTTTAATAAAAAATATAATATATGTTAAGATAAACTAATTTTTTTTTAAGATTCTAAGAATCAGCAAAGTGATGACACGTGAATACCAAAACATTTTGTAATGTTCCATGATTAATATATAAAGGATATTGACAGATCTTGTAATGTAATGTTCCAACTAGGCTTAGGTGCAAAAAGAAAAACAAACTGAACCCGACCCAAAACGCTTCCCCTAAACTGATCGAGTTGAGTTGAGAAAATATTCTAATAACATTGACGGACTGAAGGGGCATCGGAAAATACCTGATCCCATCTAAAACCTGAGCTAGTATAATTTAACTTTGGAGATATAACTAAATGAATAAGTCAAAGTTTATAATTCCACGTAGCAAAGTATATTATATGCGCATAAAATTGTAACATATGAAAATGGATATATAACATATCTTTTGCGGAGAAAAAAAAAGGAAATTGAACATATTACAAATGAATGAAAAGATAAACGCAACAATAAAAGCATGAAGTAACCGTTGTGTTTGTGTATAAGAAGCAGCTTAGTTCATCGTTCCTTCTTCGGAAACCTCGCTAAAACACACACACACAAGAAAAAAAAAAGAATCAACAATGGTTTCAAAGACGCTTCAGCTGTGGAGGATCTCCTTTCACAACCATGGACCTAATCTGTACAAGTAAGTCTTTTACACGAACAAATCTGGAAAAAACTTCAATTTCATACCTTAAACTATTGAGATGATTTTTTTAGCACACAAAATCTTTTCCAATCACCCAGAATCTCAAACGAAAGTAACCCACAAAAAATAATATGCTTGAATGGCTCTACCAGCCATACAATTTTTGAATCAAAAGCTTGAATTTTTTGGATAAATATGGAGGTTGAGAGAGTAAAAAAGCCAGTAAACCGTTTAGGATAAACATGTTAGTTTTGCATTTGACCAAATTGTGTCAAATATTTGACTTTTCCTGGACGACTTACCCGTCTCTGGAAAAACAAAAATTTCAATATTTTATTAAAACTAGACGACTTATCTGTAAGTCATCTCAAGTTACTTTTGTAATTGGAAAATAAAACTTAAATATTTAACTTTTCCTAGACGACTTACTCGAAAGTCGTCCAGTCAGACGACTTACTTGAAAGTCGTCTGTCTTACTTGAAAGTCGTCCAGATTTTTTTCCGAGATCCTAGTCAAACCTTGCTTATCTCGGACGACTTTCTCGGTAGTTGTCTACCTGGACGACTTTCAAGTAAGTCGTCTGGGAAAAGTTAAATATTTAATTTTAATTTTCGAATTGCAAACTAACCTGAGACGCCTTACAGATAAGTCATCTAGCTTTAATAAAATATTGAAATTTTTTGTTTTCCTTGATACGACTTACTGGTAAGTCGTCCTAGAAAAATTAAATATCTCACACAATTCGGTCAAATGCAAAAATAACCCGTTTATCCTAGATAGTAAGTCGTCTAGAATTTTTTTTCAACAAACAAAGCTGGACAACTTATCAGTAAGTCGTCCCATTTAAAAGTCAATTGCTAAAATGACATGTTTGGACGACTTACTAGTAAGTCGTCTATGTCTTCCAGACGACTTAACCGTAAGTCGTCTGTGTCAATGTTTAGTAAACTTTCAATTTCTCTATGTTTACTAATGTGTTTTATTTTGAATTTTTGTAGATGATGCGTAAGTTACATGCAGTGTATGGAGAATGGTTGTTGAAAGATTGCTATTTGGATATTGTGGTTGATAATATCAAAGGAGCGAGAATATTTTCGTTGAGTGAAGGTTCGACACATGCTAAACTTGTTGCAATGGCTCAAGAAGATTATAACCTGAACACGAGCATATAATCTGTGGAGATAAACTATTCATTACCAGCAAAAATGATGCAGGCTCCAGACATCCCTCCTATTCATGTTACAAGTGATAGATAAGTTCGAAACTTGCTCGAGATAACCAAAACGCATGGAGTACGGCTTTGTGTATCAAGCCGTAGCAAGGTGGAAACGGTTTTAGAGGAAAGGGAAGAAGATGATGAATGTTTTGAAGATGATGATGATGATTTGGTTGAAGATGAAAATCATGATGGGGAGGATGATGATGGAGAGAATGATGATGATATCTCTATTGTTGCTGAAGCAGACGAGAATGGTGAGGATTACAATGTTTATGGAAAGGTTAAAGATATAGATGAAGAAGAAGATGATGATATGTGTTTTGAAGAATTCAAAAAAAACATATGCTATTGAAGTAGAAAGATCGAATGGTAACAATACATATGTCAACCAGAGTTTTGTTAGCAAAGATGCACTGCTTTCAGAGTTGCGGTTCACATCAGTGAGGCGTAAGTTCTCCTTCAAAATATACAGGTCAACAAAAACTCTCCTTGTGGAACATGTCGGTTTAGTGTTTGTGGATGGAAGATCAAAGCGAGTGTGAAACATGGGACAAACACGTTTTGGGTAACAAATTATGTGGAAACACATACATGCTCATTGGGAGACCGAATTGCTCAGCAGAGACACTGTACTCCGAAGTATGTTGTTAGGCTTTTCATTGATCATGTTGGAATCATTAATGGGTTGAATCCGGAACATATCACTGATGCAATGAAGAACTTGTTTGGCATGACGCTTGACTACACCACTTCATATAGAGCATTGTTATATGCACAAACATTGGAGAGAGGATCAACAAAAATGGGTATTCGCGTCTGCCATCATATCTCGAGCAAATCTCCTTAGCAAATCATGATTCTATCACGGCTATAAAACTTGATTATATCAATAGATTTAAGTATCTATTTCTCTATTTTGGAGCTTCTACAAGTTTTAAGTATCAGAGAAGGATCATTGTGGTGGATGAGACTCACCTAAGTGGAAAGTATGGAGGTGTTATGTTAGTTGCAGCCGCACAAGATGGGAATTTTCAGATATTTCCATCGGCTTTTGAGATCATAGATGCTGAAGATGAACCTTCTTGGGAATGGGTTTTCACAAAATTGGATAGTTGTGTATCTGATGAGCAGCCTCTGGTGATAGTCTCCGACCTGCACACGGTCATTAAAAGTGCGTGTGATTAAGTGTTTCCTTAGGCAACCCGAGGAATATTTTATTATCATCTTCAAGATAACATTGTCAAAAAGTATAAAGGGAAACATTTCTTATACTTGGTGAAATGTGCTGCTTATGCTCATACGGTTTCAGATTTTGACCGGTACATGGCTGAGATACGGAGTGCAAACCCGAACCTTGCAACGTATTTGGAGAATGCCGACGCCAGCCTATGGTCAAGGTTTTATTGTCATGGGGACAGGTACAACACAAAAACAAGCAACATCGTTGAATCTATTAATTTCGCACTGAAGCGAGCTAAAGGATTTCCGATTCAGTTCATGTTAGAGTTCATAAGGGAGAAGCTAGGAAAGTGGTTTTGGAAAAGGAGAGATGATGCTTTGAGTCTCCCAACTCATTATAGTCGGGGTGTTGAATACTTGCTTGTTGTTTGATCGGAGATAGCGGATACGATGAGGGTCCAACCAATTGATGGATGGTGATTCTTTGTGAAAAGTTGCAAAATGGATTGTGTGGTTAATTTGAAACATGGAAAGTGTGATTGTGGTGTCTATGCACTGGAGAAAATACCTTGCTATCATGCTATAGCTAATGGAATATATGCTGGTTTGCATATCTCCACACTTGTATGTCCAGTGTACTCAAAGGATTATTTGTTTGCAGGATACTCAGAGAATATATATCCTTGTGTTGGAGAAGAAGTTGAGGAACGCTACATTCTTTCCTCCGGATGTAAAGCGTGGTCTGGGGAGACAGAAGAAATCAAGATGACAATCTTGGTTAGATCTATCCAGGATGAGATGACGCAAACCCCAGAAGCAACATAGGGTTTATAGATGCTCAAAGTGCAAGGAAACTGGTCATACGAAACCACAATGTAAGAAATGATGTGGACAACCTTCTAGTAAGTCATCCAGAAGACCTTCAAATCAGTCGTCAAGAGTTTATTCTTCCACAAGACCTTCAAGTTAGTCGTCTAGTGTTTAGTCTTCCACAAGACTTTCAATCAGTCGTCCAGAAGACCTTAAAGTTAGTCGTCCAGGGTTTATTCTTCCACAAGACCTTCAAGTTAGTCGTCTAGTGTTTAGTCTTAAAGAAAACCTTCAAGTAAGTCGTCCAGAAGACCTTAAAGTTCAGTAGTTTTTCTTCATGCTTCTTCAACTGTTTTTGGTTCATCTATGACCATATCCTGAGCACAAACCAAATCATCCCCACTCTCTAATATAGCTGCCTTCTTTATTAGTATTTCCCTCTGTCCTTAGCAAGAATATTATTGCTAAGAGATTTTCGATTTCCTGATCCTTCTGCCTGCTTAGTGTGTGATTCAAGTTATGTCTCTGATTTAGACCCCTATGAAGACTCTGATCGTGAATACCTCTTTTCTATTTATAAAATTACTCCACCTGAATCTGAAGACTCTTGAATTTTATAAATGTGGAAAATTTCTGTGTAATTCCTTTCGTCAATACCCCTTAGGTAGGATTTAAAAGAATAAGAAAAAAATCCTCATAAATTAGAACTAATGGTAAAAGTGAAATACTTAAATTATATAAAAAGGTGTCGGTAGCCACTGCATCTTCGAACAATTGATCCTCATGAAAGACTACGTTCATGCTTATTGTGCACTTCCCTTTTCTGAATTCACACTCAATAAGCTTTAACACCTTGAGGATACCCAAAGAATAACCTTTCATATCACTTGAGCTCACTTCGTCTAGTGTAACATGCACATAAGCCACACTTCCAATCCATCTAAGGTGATCCAGACTGAATTTTTCTCCTGACCAAAGCTCCTCAAAAATCTTAAAAATTAAAAACAGATGTCGGTGACTTGTTTATTAGATAAATTGTAGTTTATGTTGCTTCAGCCCAAAACTGTTTTCCAAAACCTGTTTCAGCTAACATACATTTGACTTTGTTCATGATCGTAAGGTTTATATGTTCTAAAAACTTCATTATGATGAGGATACATGATGTTCTGCAAAAGCTATAAAAAGCATTGTTGCAAAACTTCAAACCGTTGTATGTCCTTAAACATTTCACTTTCTTTCATATATGAGTCTCAACCAACTATTTCCATTTCTGAAAACTCTAAAACTCTTTATCCTTAGTTCTTAAGGACTTGATCGATATCTTTGTAGAATAGTCATTTATAAAAGTGATTAAGTATTTGCACCCATGCAAGCTTTTCTCAGCTCCAGGTGATCCGCAGTAATTAAAATGGATGTATCCCAGTGTTTCACTAAACATATGTGATAAGGATTAAGTTTACTCCACTAATCAAAGTAGTATAAAAGATGTCAATCCAAACCTAAGTTTTCAAGCAAAAGAATACAAATCACCAGCTTTATCTATGCAATGAAAGTGGAATTTAGTTGTAACATGTGTCTAACAATAACTCAAACTCAACTAAAAGTAATCTAAACACAAGCTTTTCCTATCAATTACAAAAGAGAACCCATGGGCAAGGGCATTGATTTTAAGCTATTAAGATTTATCCAGAGTGTTCATGCAACAATCATTCAAGTTTTTCCATCATTCAAGTTCCATAAGTTTAAACACATTTAATAGATTAATCCACTTCCATGGTACTATTCCCTACACTAAACAAGCAATAAACCTCAAATCTCTTTAGCCTAGTGCAAGCAAAAGAGAGCATAAATAATAAGTTTAATAACTATCTAAACATCTTTTACATCAATTCCCATTGGTTAAATAAGCAAAGAACAATATCAATTTGGTCCAAACATTTCATCAAACATTTTCAATTCATGAAATGTTTAAGGTCTAAAAGTAGAGAGATCAATCTTAATCTAGTATTAAGAACACAAGATTAACATATAACGAAGGAATCAACATCGGAAACCTACCGAG
>CAJHQP010003151.1:0-72169 GCA_905132765.1 Moricandia arvensis | reverse complement strand
TTTTTGTTGGGTTTTCCCTCCATTAGCCCAAAACCAAAATAATAAAATTGGTTAGTATAAGTATGATCCACTAAAAGCCATGAAGAAGAAGTATGTGGGAAAGTGGAGAAAGATGAAGAAGTGTGTAGAAAAAGAAGTGTGTAGAAAAAGGAAGTGTGTAGAGAAAGAAGTGTGTAGAATTTTTAATAGTTACCTTTCCATTAGTATAAATAGGGGTGTTTAGTTCATTTGTAATCAATCAAGAAAAACAAGAAAGAAAAACAAGAGAGAAAACACTTGTAAGAGAGAGTTTCCTAAAATTTCATCTTTGTAGTAAATCCCTTTCCTAAATATTAAGAGTCTTCTTCTTAAACTCTTAGTTGTCTAAATCCCATCTTCATCTCACGAAGAATATTGGGTAATTTTCCCAACAAGTGGTATCAGAGCAAGGTTCAAACGTATCCTCAAGATCTCGGGTGATTCAAGATGGAGGCTACCGTTACCTGTTGAAGGTGATATGTTCAAACTCACGACAGACAACTACTCTTATTGGAAACCGATGATGGAAGACCACCTTATTGTAAGGATTTTACACGAACCCATATCATGAAGGAGAAGCCGGAAGGAAAGGATGACAAAACATGGGAAGTACTAAACCGAAAGGCGGTTGCTGTAATCCGTAAGTACATTGACCGATCTCTCTTTGAACATGTATCTACCTATACAAATGCTTATGAATTATGGACAAAGCTTGAGTCTATGATTCAAAAGAAAACGCCTCGAAACAAAGCTCTTCTTGTCCGACGGTTGGTAAAGTTGGAGTACAAGATGGCCAAACATGATGGAGCACTTGAATAATTTCAAGGGACTCGTAAATCAGCTTAACAAAGTTGATATGAAGGTTGAAGATGAAATGCAAGCCCTTTTACTCCTTAGTTCACTACCGGAGAGTTGGGACACACCAGTTGTCACTCTAAGCAATTCAGCACCGGAGGGAAAGCTTACCATGGACACCGTCAGTGATAGCCTTCTAAATGAAGAAGTCCGGAGGAAGGAACGAGACTCGAGTTCTTATTCAGAAGCCAACATTGTTGATAGAAGAGGTAGAGAGGAGACTCGTGTTCACAACAGAAGCAGAGGACGAGACCAATCTCGAAGAAGATCCAAGTCACGAACAAGAGTAACCTGCTACTATTGTGGCAAGCCGAACCACATGAAGTCGGAGTGTCGGTTTTTCAAGAAAGATCAACAAGCAGGTAATATTAAACCAGACCGGTTCAATCCTCCGAAGAAGCATGAAGACAAGACTACCACCATTGTTGAAGACCAGAGCAAAGACCTATATCTCGTTGGAGAATGTAATCTTAGCTCTGATGATAGCTCATGGATCGTTGATTCTGGTGCTTCTTTTCACGTCACCCTCATGGAAGCTTCTTCACAACCTACCAAAGTGGTGACTTTGGTGATGTTCAAATGGGAAACCAAGGAAGAAGCAAGATCGTTGGAAAGGGGGATGTTTATTCTTACATCAAACACTGGGTGTAAGATAGTTCTTAAGGATGTGAGACATATTCCCGATATGAGACTCAATCTCATATCAACAGGGAAGCTTGATGATGCCGGTTTTGATAGCCACTTTGGCAGTGGCAAGTGGAATCTAACCAAAGAGAGTTTGATCATGGCTCGAGGAAGAAAACAAGGCTCATTATACGTAACACAAGCCAAGCTTTGCAAGGAGGAAGTTAATGTTGCAAGCGACGACATGGATACATGGCACCGGAGACTTGGGCATATGAGTGAGAAAGGTCTTAATATACTTTCTCGCAAGAAACTTATTCCTGATATGAGAGGTACGTATCTCACACCATGTCATCATTGCTTAGCCGGAAAACAACATAGAGTCACTTTCCAAAGATCTTCTACACCCACGAGAAGGAAGCATATTCTTGATCTAGTGCATACTGATGTATGCTCCATGTCTGAGAAATCAAATGGAGGTGCATCATATTTTCGTCACCTTTATTGATGACCATTCAAGGAAGGTATGTGTATAACCTTTTGAAGACCAAAGATCAAGTTCTAGATGCTTTCAAGGAGTTTGTAGCCCAAGCAGAAAGAAGTACGGGTCAAAAACTCAAGTGTGTTCGATCAGACAATGGTGGAGAGTACCGGGGTCCTTTTGAAGCATTCTGCAAAGCTCATGGAATCAGAATGGAGAAGACACCACCAAAGACGCCACAATTGAATGGGCTTGCTGAAAGAATGAATCGGACGATTACAGAAAGAGTTCGGTGCATGCTCTCTCACGCTAAACTACCAAGCCATTTTGGGGAGAAGCTTTAAAGACTGCAGTGGATATTATAAATCTTACACCATCAGTTCCTTTGGAAGGCGATATTCCGGAGGAAGTTTGGTCGGGTAAGAAGGTCTCCTACAACCATTTAAAGGTGTTCGGGTGTAGAGCATTCGTCCACATTCCTAATGATGAACGAGCCAAGTTAGACTCTAAAACTAAAGAGTGCATCTACCTTGGTTCACCAAAGGATGATTTTGGCTATCGGCTTTGGGATCCAATTAACAGGAAAGTTATTCGAAGTAGAGATGTTGTTTTCTTCGAAGATCAAACAATCAAAGACATCAATAAATCAAAGAAACCAAAACTAAGGGTTGTAAGGAGTGAAGATTCTCATAAGCCCCAAGATCATGAACAAGTGATTGGAGGAGATGACGAAGGGGGTCCCATCATGGATCCAAATGGTGATGAAAGTGAAGAAGAAGAAGAGCAAATGGAGCCAGAGGAAGAACATGAGCCAAGAAGATCCGGAAGAGAGACAAGACCATCTGTAAGATACTATCGAGATGAGTATGTGAATCTTACAGATGAGGGGGAGCCACAAATCTATGAGGAGGCCATAGGAGACATTCACAAAGACAAATGGGTAGAAGCTATGCAAGATGAGATGCAATCCTTGCAAGACAACCGCACCTATGAGTTAATGAAGCTACCAAAAGGAAAGAGAGCCTTGAAAAACAAGTGGGTGTACAAGTTGAAGTATGAGGAGAGAAGCTCAAATCCAAGATACAAAGCCCGATTGGTTGTGAAAGGATTCAACCAGAAGAAAGGCATAGATTTTGAAGAAATATTCTCTCCAGTGGTGAAAATGTCCTCTATCCGAGTGGTTCTTGGTCTAGCAGCGGTCCTAGACTTAGAGATTGAACAACTCGATGTTAAGACGGCCTTTCTACATGGTGACCTCGAGGAGGAAATCTATATGGAGCAACCAGAAGGATTCAAGGTCCCAGGAAAAGAAGACTTGGTATGCCGATTAAAGAAGAGTCTTTATGGTCTCAAGCAAGCCCCAAGACAATGGTACAAGAAGTTTGACTCTTTCATGGTGGATCATAACTTCAAGAAAACCAAGAATGATCATTGCACTTTCATAAAGAGGTACGAAAGCGGTGACTTTCTCATATTATTACTTTATGTTGATGATATGCTGATTGTGGGCCAAGACCGCAACAAGATAGCCGCATTGAAGAATGACGTAGGAAAGTTTTTTGCTATGAAAGATTTGGGGCAAGCTAAACAGATTCTTGGAATGAAGATAACTCGGGACAGGCCAAAGAAACTTTTATGGTTGTCCCAAGAACGATATGTTGAAAGGGTGTTGGAGAGATTCAACATGCACAAAGCAAAGCCGGTAAATACTCCACTTGCTGGACATTTCAAGCTAAATTCAGAACAAAGTCCAACAAGTGAGAAGGAGAAAGAAGAAATGAAGACTACCCCATATGCATCAGCAGTGGGCAGTCTCATGTATGCCATGGTGTGCACCAGACCCGACATTGCCTATGCTGTAGGAGTTGTGAGTCGCTTTCTAGCAAATCCAGGAAAGGAGCATTGGAAAGCAGTTAAATGGATCCTACGCTATCTACGAGCACAACGAAGAGGTGTCTATGCTTTGGCAATGGAAAACTTGAGTTGAACGGTTATACCGATGCAGATTGGGCTGGTGATAAAGACTCGAGAAAATCAACTTCAGGATTTGTGATTACCTTTGCAGGGGGAGCTGTCTCCTGGCAATCGAAGCTACAAAAGTGTGTTGCCTTATCCACCACGGAAGCAGAGTATATCGCAGCAACGGAAGCATGCAAGGAGATGTTATGGATGAAGAACTTCTTACTTGAGTTGGGAGTAAAGCAAGACAAGTACAACTTACTATGTGACAACCAAAGTGCTATTCCTTTAGCAAAGAATCCAGCGTTTCATTCTCGCTCAAAGCACATCGACATTCGGCATCATTGGATACGAGAAGTTCTTGAAGAGAAGCTCATACATCTCGACAAGGTACACACCGATGAAAATTGGGCAGACTTTATGACGAAGGTATTGCCAATCAAAAAGTTTGAAGACTGCTGCCAAGGTATCAGTGTTGTGACAACTTTGGGCTAAGTCGGGAAGGGGGAGATTTGTTGGGTTTTCCCTCCATTAGCCCAAAACCAAAATAATAAAATTGGTTAGTATAAGTATGATCCACTAAAAGCCCATGAAGAAGAAGTATGTGGAAAGTGGAGAAAGATGAAGAAGTGTGTAGAATTTTTAATAGTTACCTTTCCATTAGTATAAATAGGGGTGTTTAGTTCATTTGTAATCAATCAAGAAAAACAAGAAAGAAAAACAAGAGAGAAAACACTTGTAAGAGAGAGTTTCCTAAAATTTCATCTTTGTAGTAAATCCCTTTCCTAAATATTAAGAGTCTTCTTCTTAAACTCTTAGTTGTCTAAATCCCATCTTCATCTCACGAAGAATATTGGGTAATTTTCCCAACACTTTTCATTATAAATAGGAACCCAAAATGTCAAAGTGAGTGTCTTATCATTCTAAAAGTTCTCAAAATGTCTAAAATGTTTATTTTCATCCAAAAATGTGAAATAGTGTATCTTTTCATCCTAAAATTGCATTATTTTAAAATAAATTATCAAAATGCCTAAAGATAGTATTTTCGTAATGATGTGTCTTTTATCCTAAAAATGTAATGGTTTATAAAAAGTTGTAATAGTGTTTAAAGATGTGTCTTGCCATTCTATGAATGTGCATTTTAATACTCAAATTGCAATGGTTTTAAGAGGTTGCGAAAGTTGCAAAAATTTCTAGTAATGGTTTATAAAAATTTTTAATAGTGGTTAAAGATGTGTCTTATCATTCTATGAATTTGCATTTTAATACTCAAATTGCAATGGTTTTAAGAGGTTGCGAAAATGTGTCTCAAAAATGTCAAAATGTATTTTTTTCATAGTGAGTGTCTTTTCGTCAAAAAATACTATAGTTTTTTAAGAGGTTTTGAGAATTTTAAGGATGCATCTTATCATCCTAAGAAATGCTAAATAATGCAATGGTTTGCAAGAAGTTATAAAAATATGTAAAAATATGTCTTATCATCCTAAAAATGTTCTTTACATTTAAAATTGTATCGATTTTAAAGAGGTTGTCATTATATCTTAGGATTTGTCTTTTCATAAATATGTGTCTTTTCGAAATATATTGTAAATATACCTTAAAATATATCTACTACAAATTTTAAAATCGTGATTATTCAGAAAAAAATCTTGAAAAATATAAAATAATTAATTTGATAAATCTTTCACAAAATTATTAAAATGGTAAAAAACAAAATTTCTATGCAGTTACTTACATAATTGTTTTGCAATATATACAAATAAAACGATTTCAGATAAGAGACTTGTTAGGTAATTAGTGTTTGAGTAGTAAAAAGTCCTAAATGAAACAAGTTATTAGTTTCAATTTTCTTCAACAATACATTCCTATGACATAACAATTTACGGGTATAATTCCATAGAATTTACTATAACATGTTTACTCTTGGAAAGACATTGTTAAAAAATATTCTATAAAGTATACAATATATTAATTTTTATAAGATGAGTTCCAGTGCGATATCACATGGGTTCTTTACCTAGTTTTTATAGTATTAATAATAATTTTAAAAATATGAGAAATAACGAACAAAATCATTTGGTGGTTATAGTGTGATTATTAAAGAAAAAATTGTACATCGTTATATACTATATTACAAATACATGTGTGCTTGTAAACATGTCAATGAGGATTAAACATAATTGAAAAATTGAGTTATAATATGTGTGAATTAAAATGAATGAACTAGATGAAAGAATAAGCATTGATTAGCTTTTATATGAGTGTGAGTTTAGAAAATAAACTTTACCAAAAACAAAAGCATTTTACAAGTATAACTATAAAGAAAAACATTAATTAGGCAAATGACCATATGAAGCAAGTGTTAGAATATGATACATATTATTAGCAAAAAAAAACAAAAATACTCTTAGAATAAGATGATTATTAATGTGCATTGGTGCAAGGTTACAAAAAAAAATAAAGAAAAAAAAGAGGCGTGAAAAAGCACAAAGTTGGGATGAAAAAAACAATTGATATGATAATAGAAAAGAGAATCAGAGTAATAAAGCGTGAGAGTAGAAGAAACCAATATCAATTGTGATGTAAGAACTTGAACACTATTTTTTAAGATAAAGAAACCAATGTGAAAGTGAACTACTGAAGAAGATAAACATTAGTATATACTATGTTCTATTATATATTTCTAGGTTACTCAATGGTAATATAAACAGTTGTATATCATTGTTATGAACTGAATGGTCCCGATTCTTTAGAGGTCAAAAATCATCTAATGTAGCACAATTTCTCACCTATTTTTGTTGTTGTGTTTCTCCCACAACCAACATGATACAATATATAGTCATTTCTCTTTCTTTTCATCTTTTTCACTTTCTTCTTTTCATTCCTTCTTATCATCCTCATTCTTCTTCTTGTCCTTCTTCTTTTTTTGTTCTCCTCTTCTTTTCATCATTTTCATCTTTTCCCTCCCTCTATCTCTCTTTTTTTTTGCTTTGATTGACTAAGGCAGTTGATAACAAGAGATTATAATATGTTTCGACCCTTTTTGTGTTGTGTGGGTTGGATGTTTCTCTTTTGTTTGGGTTAACTAATGCAGTTGATAATGGAGGGGGAGGAGATTGTACTATGCTTAGTATAGGTTGCTATTTTCCCGCATGTCCACCACATTTGGTATTTTTTCTATATGTCATTTTGTTTACACTATCCTATGGAACAATGTATAGTATAGTAGCTCTCTCTCTCTCTCTTTCTCTTTTTGGTGGTTTCTTCTCCTTCTTTGAATGTTTCTTTTTCATGTGTATCTCATGTACCAATAAAAACACCTTCTCCATACAACTATTTTAACCCATGATATAAACTATTTTATCCTAACTTTTAACATTTATTGTTTTTTGTCAATTAAAACAATCATAAACATATCTAGATTGATTCTCAAAACTAATTAATGTTAGTCTACACACCCGACAAACCTTAGAAAATTACCTAGATTGATTTCCAAACATACCTAAATTGATTTTCAATGTCAATATTTGCCATTTTTATAACTTTAAAGTTTTATAGTCATTAATATAATATAAAGATAACATATAAATCAATATGTAAATATATTATTTTACGTATATTTTCATAGAAGTTACTTCATAATGCAAATCCAATATAAATGTGAAGAGTATAAAATATATGATACCAAATTTTAAAAAATATATATAACAATTTTATCATACATTAAAATTTTAAAACATAAAAATTTAGAAATACGTTCGTGGAGATACACATGTCATATTCTAAAAATTGTGGGTGATAAAACTGATATTTCCAAAATATGATAAAACTACTTAGTATAAACTATTAAACTATTTTGTTTAGAAATGTCTTATTAAATAATTATTCAATACAAGTAAATTTTTTAAAATATATACTACCATCTATTCAAAAAATGTTTATTTATAAAATAACATTAAAAACATATGCGCGGACGTACGTGTCAATCTCTAGTAAGATATCATAACAATATATGGAAACTAAAATTTAAATGAAAAAAAGAAATATAACTAAGCTTTCATAATATAAAATGAAATCTGAATATGTGACATCCTTCGTATTTAACTTTGGTAGGATGCCAATACTTACAAATTTACAGTACACATCAATTGCAAGATTCTACGAAATAATTAAAATTCTTCCATTAGACAATACCAAATATACTATATCGAAAAATTGTATTTGCGAAAATTGACAATACCATTTGTACTGGATCAAAATTGTAGTATTTGTAAAATAATTATTATTTTGCAATGTTTCTTTTTGTTCATGTTGGTGAATCGACCAATAACAATTCATCGATGATTTTTGGGCTTTGCACTCGATCATCCTCAAAACTGGAACCATTTATTCCAAAATAATCGTTTATCAAGTATTTGAAATTCTTGAGTTAAAATTCTTAAGAGTGACCTTTTTCTCCCTCTTCATCTCTCTCCTCCTCTCTATCGTTTTTCAAATCAACCTCACATCCGCTTCGGCACGTGTGCGCGCGTGCCGACGCCGGAAGGCTTCTCCTCCTCAACTTCGTTTGTAGTTTGCTTCATCGGCTTCCACGTCCTCTCTCCGTCTTGTTTATGACTCTGGTCGGCATCCATATCTGGCTTTCGTCGTCCGCTCGCTCGCGGGGATAGGTAGCTCCAATGGTGGTTTGGTCCTCATGGAGTCAAGGTGCAATGCTCTGGGTCCGTAGTCTGTTTGTGGATTCAGCTTTTTTAGGATTGGAGAGTAGATTGCGTTTCCATTTTCAGATCTCTCTCTCGACTCCTTTCTCATGGTGGGAGTTGGTGGTGCATTTCTCCGATCTGGTGGTGAGGCATCCATGTGTCATCACTATGGGATTGGATGTTCGAAACATTGTGGTGCCTTCATGTTCTGTCTCCTCTTCGGATTCTCCCATTATGTCTATGTTTTGGTACCTTCTGTTTTGGAGGCGGCCCCTTTTTCAAAGGTTCAGACTCTCGAGTTTCATAGCGCTTTCCCGTAGACACTAGTGAAAGCGATTACGAGTCTCAATCATCCGTTCCTTGGTTCTTAAGGACGGCAAATGGTATTGCGGTTCTTTTGATCATGGTGGTGTCTAATTTGTACCAAGCTCACATCCTAGTGTCGGTTGTAGATGTTGTAGAAATTGGACCGGATAGAGCAGGGTCGCAGCTAATAATTTGAGAAATAGTGCAATAAATGGAACACCGGATTTAACGTGGAAAACCCCAAAGGGTAAAAACCACGGACAAGGTAGAAGAATTTATTTCGAGGAAAATAATAGGAGTTACAACCTCTCTATTATAACGGAGAAAACTGATAAATAATTCTCTCGTTATAACAGGAGAAAAATATCCAAACTCTCTAAATAATTTTCTCTCAACCCGATCCCAAATACCCGTAAGGAAATATACCCGAAATCAAAAGAAAAAGTTTTTTTTTTCTTCTCTCACGTTTCTCCTTCTTCCTCACTTCTCTCTGTGATTTTGGGATGAATGAAATGCCTCACCTTTGCTTGCTATTTATAGAAGAAGCTAGCCACAAGATTTGACAAATTCATGCCACAAAGTTTGACAATTTTTCATCCACCATGCATGACCATTGTTGTAATTACGGCTTGGACGGTGCCGTAAATGTTATCACCATTTTGACTTGAAGCCACCGTCCAAACTATCTTCAACAATCTCCCACTTGAAGATTTGATTGAGGATCAATCGGATCTTCACACCATTCTTTCTACCTTGTCATTCATGTTGCTTACGTCTCCATCAGGCCACAAGAGGATCGACACCAAATAAACTTGTCAGTAGTGACTGCTTTCGTCAGAAAATCTGCTACGTTTTCTTTCGTATGAATCTTCTGCATATCCACCGTTCCTTCTTCCACTTTCTCACGAACGAAGTGATACTGGACTCGAATATGCTTGGTTTTTGAATGAAAGGCTGGATTCCTTGCAAGATGCACGGCACTCTGACTGTCACAAAAAAGAGAAATTGTCTCTTGTTTGTGCCCGAGTTCCTCCATCACCATCTTCAACCACATTGCCTCTTTACTAGCTTGTGTAGCTGCTACATATTCTGCTTCTGTTGTTGACGTAGCTACAATCGACTGTAGTTTTGAAACCCAGCTTACAGATCCGCTAGCAAGTGTAAACACATATCCGGTTGTGGATTTGCTTTTATCCAGATCACCTGCATAATCTGAATCAACATAGCCCCTGACAACAAAGTCTGATCCTCCATAACATAATGCAACATCTGAGGTACCCTTAATGTATCTTAGGATCCTCTTTACGGCATTCCAGTGCTATTTACCAGGATTCGCCATGTACCGACTTACTACTCCCACTGCTTGTGCAATGTCTGGTCGTGTACAAATCATTGCGAACATTAAGCTTCCCACTGCTGATGCATACGGTATTCGAGACATTTCCATCCTTCCTTCTTCACTGCTAGGACTCATACTGGAGGATAACTTGAAATTAATAGGAAGTGGGGTAGAAACTGGCTTACAATCTTGCATGTTGAACCTTCGCAAGATTTTCTTCAAATAATTCTTCTGTGAAAGCCAAATCTTCCTATTATTTCTGTCTCGGTGAATTTGCATCCCTAGAATCTTGTTTGCTGGTCCCAAGTCCTTCATCTCAAACTCCCTAACCAACTGAGCCTTCAATTCATTGATACGATCATTGTTGGGGCCTGCTATCAACATGTCGTCTACATACAGCAGCAATGTAATGAACTCTCCTTCACCAAACCTCTTGAAATATGCGCAAGGGTCTGCATGGAGTCTGCTGTATCCAAGGCTCATAATGAAGGAATCAAATCTCTTGTACCAACATCTTGGCGCCTGCTTTAGACCGTACAGAGATTTGTTTAACCTGCAAACCAAGTTCTCCTTTTCTTTTTCTTCAAAACCTTCTGGTTGGAGCATGTAAATTTCTTCCTCGATCTTTTTATCTTCTGTGAAGATAAAATCCCTGCTGATTATAACCTTGTGGGCAGTGGGATCCCACAGGCGATACCCCTTCACTCCATCAGCATATCCCAAGAACAAGCACCTTCTAGATTTTGGATCTAGTTTTGTAGTTTCTTGGGTATTGTACATCACGTACACTGGGCTCCCAAATATATGGAGGTCTGAATAGTCTACTGGCTTACTTGTCCACATCTCCATCGGTGTCTTCAACTCAATTGCCGTTGATGGCGACCGATTTATCACATAACAGGCGGTGTTGACTGCTTCTGCCCAAAACTTCTTCTCTAAGCTTGCAGCTCCCAACATTGCTCTTGTTCTTTCTAACAGAGTTCTGTTCATCCGCTCTGCCACTCCATTTTGTTGAGGAGTGTATGATGTAGTGAACTGTCTTTTGATGCCCTCTTCTTTACAGAATTTGCTAAATGCATCACCAGTGTATTCACCTCCATTATCTGACCTCAAACACTTGATCTTCTTTTCAGATTCAAGTTCCACCCGTGCTTTGAAAACTTTGAAGACTGAAAACACATCCGCCTTACTCTTGATAGGATACACCCAACATCTCCTAGAGTAATCATCGATGAAGGACACAAAGTACTTCGCTCCTCCTAGTGATGTAACTGGTGCTTGCCACACATCAGAGTGAACCAATTCTAGAACCGCTTTACTTCTAGAATTCGATGTGTTAAACTTCAACCGATGTTGCTTGCTTGTAATACAATGCTCACAAAAGGATAATGATACCTTTGTGAGACCCGGAAGTAACTTCTTCTCTGCAAGAATTTTCATGCCTTGTTCCGACATATGCCCAAGTTTCTGATGCGACACCGTTGTAGCCTTCTCACTGGAACAACTTGAAGCAACAGATGCTTCTGATTCTGACAGAGTTTCTCCTTTTAACATGTATAACTTCGCAGCTATCTTCTCTCCTTTCATAAGCACAATTGCTCCTCTAATTACTCTTAGAGTTCCATTCTCGACTTCAACTTTGCAACCAAGATCATCAAGTTGCCCCATAGATACTAAATTCTTCTTCAGGCCTTCCACGTGTCGCACCTCATGAATAGTACGAATTGTACCATCATACATCTTCAGTTGAATGGATCCAGTGCCAACAATCTTAAGTTCATGATCATTGCAACTGTACACAGATCCTCCACAGATAGGTTCATATTGATGGAACTAATCTCTTCTAGAGGTCATGTGATATGTAGCTCCTGAGTCGAACAACCATATATCAGCGAACCTTCTCCTGTTTTCGCTTGAAATTGCTGCTTCACAACACAGGGCTATTCCATTATCTGAAGTGTTTGCAACATTTCCTTGAGGGTTGGAATTCTTTAATTCCCAACAATCCTTCTTCAAGTGACCCTTCTTGCCACAGTGGTAGCATTTATAAATCTTCTTACTTCTTGACTTTGATCTACCATGTTTGTGACTCCCACTTGAGCCATGCTCCATTGATCTTCCTCTCATCACCGTCAATGCCTCCACTTGTGGAGTTTCTCGTCTGTCTTCCTTACTTTTGCGCCGACTTTCTTCTTCCAGAACCGCAGCTGCAACGTCGTCAAAGACTAGACTGTCGGTGGAGACATTATTTGTTAAGTTGATGATGAGTTGATCATATGAATCTGGTAGACTTTGAAGTAGAAGCTCAGCACGCTCCTGTGATTCTACTTTATAGCTCAACGAAGTGAGTTGAGAAAATAAAGTATTCAAGGTGTTGATGTGCTCCGTCACTGAAGTAGATTCCGCCATCCGTAGAGTATAAAGCTTCCTCTTAAGGAAAATTTTGTTGTGCAGCGACTTGGCCTCGTACAATTTTGCAAGGTGATCCCATATCTCCTTTGCAGTCTTCTTCTCCTCAATGCTTGACAACACTCCATCTGCAAGTGCAAGGTGAAGATTTGCAATAGCATTCCCGTCCATCTCGTTCCACTTATCATCATCCGTGTATGTAGCCGGCCTTTCACTAATGGCCGCTAAGCAGCTATCTTTCCTCAAAATAGCCTTCATCCTCAACTTCCACAGCGCAAAATTGCTGCCGTTGAATTTTTCGATCTCAAATTTTGCCGCCATTGCTTCTTCCAGAATAACGAAACCAAAGCTCTGATACCACTTGTTGTAGAAATTGGACCGGATAGAGCAGGGTCGCAGCTAATAATTTGAGAAATAGTGCAATAAATGGAACACCGGATTTAACGTGGAAAACCCCAAAGGGTAAAAACCACGGACAAGGTAGAAGAATTTATTTCGAGGAAAATAATAGGAGTTACAACCTCTCTATTATAACGGAGAAAACTGATAAATAATTCTCTCGTTATAACAGGAGAAAAATATCCAAACTCTCTAAATAATTTTCTCTCAACCCGATCCCAAATACCCGTAAGGAAATATACCCGAAATCAAAAGAAAAAGTTTTTTTTTTTTTTTCTTCTCTCACGTTTCTTCTTCTTCCTCACTTCTCTCTGTGATTTTGGGATGAATGAAATGCCTCACCTTTGCTTGCTATTTATAGAAGAAGCTAGCCACAAGATTTGACAAATTCATGCCACAAAGTTTGACAATTTTTCATCCACCATGCATGACCATTGTTGCAATTACGGCTTGGACGGTGCCGTAAATGTTATCACCATTTTTGACTTGAAGCCACCGTCCAAACTATCTTCAACAGTAGATCCCTTGGTTTACTCTCAGAAGTGTTTCTTGGTTGACTTTGTGCATGTCGTTAGAGTCTTTCCATTCAGGGTGTGGCGATTGAGTTAAGGCCCGACTTTTGCGACTTAGGAGGGTATTATGGGCTGGGTGTATAACCGGTTAGTGTCTCCTCTCTCTCCTTTAGTTCATGTGGCTCTGTCTTGGAGGTGAAGATTACAAACTTCAAAGAGTTCATCAGTAGCTAACTATTCCGGAGATGACATGAAAACTCTCGGCATCCGAAGCAATAAAGAGAACTTTACTTTTCTGTGGTTTTGTTGATGGTAGAGAATAGCAAACGATTCTTGAGGACTCAAAATACTGAGTAGAAATGCATTAGATGAATCAAATTATTTTGTTTGAATGGGGTTTGTAATTGGATCTGAATTTTCGTCTTTCTGTTTGAATATAAAATATATATTTGTTTTTTAAAAAGTATTTGAAATTCTTGTCGCATTTAGAAATATCTAAAATTAAAGGAATGAACTTTTTAGTAGTGAACTCGAAACTTTTCAGAAATAAAAATATTGGAAGCCGTTCATCTTCAACGTAAAGAAGGCAACACATATACCAGACTGGCACATGGCTGAATAGAAATTCTCCCAAACAAAACTGATTTTTCTTTTAGGAAAAAAATCCGACTTCAATTATTATTCTCTTAAAACTATATAGTGGTTTAATTGCTTCAGAGTGTCGTCCGATTTCTGGTACACTTATGCGTTGTAATCGATCGCTTGGTGTAATTTTGAAATTGTAAACAAATTTCAATTCTTATCCCTAATTATATAGATAATGGATGCTTACAACCTGAAATTTTAAGAATCATATATGTCTTTTGTTTCCATGTCTTTTACTTTTTCTTTGGCCGTAGTACAAATTGTTAGGTTCTATTATATGTTTTCGAACTCTTTGCAAAACGTTTTGTCCATTTTTTGAAATGATATTTATTTTTAACGGAAAAACATATATTGGTGTAACGCCAATATAATAAAAACTTGAAGAAATGCTTTTAGTCTTACAGTTAAATGTCTATTTATGCGAATTTTCGTCTAGTTTTCTAAGACATCTCTTATTTTGTGTAAATGTTATATTTTATACCAGTTTTTTTTTTTTTGTCAGAATACATAAAAATCTTATAACAAAAAGTTTGAAAAGCTAAACAAGAGGCAGGGTAGAAGTTACTCTGAAGCACTAGCGACCATTACAAGCAAGATAAGAGCATCTCCAATGGTGAAACCCACCATTGGAATCTTTAAACATTTTTCAAAAAAAAAAATTGTTTTTTTAGATTTTTTTAAAAGATATAAATAAATAAAAATATCAACTAATAGCGGATCGTCACGGGTCGCGGGGGTCCGTAAACAGTACAAGAAATCGCTAAAAAACAATCCTTATTTAGAAATTTTAAAGATGAAATCTTTAACTTTTGGTAGAATCTACTAATTATTTAATTATTTTTTTTCATAAAAATTCTCTTTAAATATTCAAGATTCTCAGTTGGAGATGCTCTAAGAACAAAATCACGCTAGATAAACTAGAGACAAAGCTTGGCCGAGAGGTAAGAGACAGGGGACCTGAGAGCTAGAGACATCTTGTCGGACCAGAGAACTCAGAATGCGTCAACCGGCTAAGTGCAACTAGAGAAACAAAGCCACACTTATTAAGCTTGACTTCAAAAATAAATGCAAGTCGGAGCAAGAAGATGAGGTGTAGTGAGAGTCACATCTTGACAATGTTCTTCCAGCCCTAAAAATGAACAAATGTTTAGTTCACCAATGTGGATCAAATGGCTCAATGATGATGCTGGGATGACCAATCAAGAAGCAGTCTCATTCGGAGAACTAGAACACCGAAGAGTCAAGAACTACGCCTTGCTATAGCATTGAGAACTGGTGTCAGCTCGTTATGCCTCTTCGGTGATACATCCACTTAGTAGAACCGCATGGCAACACCCACAACAGACGAAGCACAACACATCAAAAGCGGCAAAGACTGAGATGACAAAGGAAGAGTACCCACCAAAAAGACACATGACATGTCACAGATGGTCCGCCTGCAAACAGAATCAGAGGCGGACCAAGTAAGACCATAGGGGGTCACATGATACCCCTAAAATATCAAAATAAATTAAATTGTTATGCAATTTACTAAATAATTGCTGGCAGAAACGATTATATAGTCTTGTTGACACCCCATAACCAGGATCCAATTCCCAAATTGACACCTTTTCTTTTCAAATTTTTATAATTATGTGACCCCGGTAAAACAGAATGCTGGGTCCACTACTAAACAGAACCCACAGGACACACGAAAAATGCCGTAGCACAAGCATTCACACAGCAACCTGCACTCACCACGCTCCAATCACATGTTCTTACCGCCGGAGGAGTAGATCGAGAAAGGGAAAATTTTGACCCACACCATACTGAAACCCTAAAAGCCGACTCCACGTCGACACATCACCATCACCCTTCGCCGCGACCCCAAAATATCAACAAGAGAACAGATGAGCAAAGAGAAAGAGAAAAGTTTCTCGCGGCTCTCACAAAAACACCCGAAAGGAAAAAGGGCTTGCAAAAGAAACTAGAGAAGAAATAGGAAAGAGAAATTTTCTTCTTTCTAAATTGTTTTTCTTTCTTCTTTCTAAATTGTTTTTCTTCTTTCGTTATTACGTACAAGTGTCAGTTGTAAACTTGTACGTAATAACGTTACTTGTGAGTTACTTCTGACATAAGGCAAAGCCTGAAAGAACAAGATATTACTTTAATGCATGGATATTTAGTATCCGGCTGGGTCATTACTCATTACATAAGAAACTCATGTACACATTAAATCAACAAAGAATTGTTAAATGGTTTAAACTTTGGTGCCAGCTAAACTCCAAACATGCAACTTCCCACTCTTGTCTCCGGTGAATAACAACCCTTCAGGACCAATTGTGATTGCACCGACCGTGTTCGTTGAGAACATCTTTCCTCTCTCTTCAAAACTGTTGCATAACCCCAACAAAACATAATGAATTGAGTAACAATGATTTAAGGTTAAGAGTAACAATATAACTAGACTAAACTCCACTTACGATGGTAGATCACAGATGCTGACTGTTCCATTTTGATAAGAGCAGAATATAATCGGTTTTCCCTCTGCATCGCTCATCCCACAAAGAGTATGCGCACTCTGTTTCAAATCACAAAGAAGGAAAACAATATGAAACGTCTTTTTAAAAGCAAGTGTGGTTAGTTTTTTATAGGTGTGTATACACAGCTTACTTGTTCTTGTCTGCGGGTATTAGTAACTTTCAAGCCGCCATGTTCAGAACACGCCCAAACTTTGATGGTTCCATCCAACGAAGACGATATGAGATACTGATCCCAACATAAGAGCGACGTGACAGTGTCGGTATGTTGCCTCAGTGTCATTGTACATTCCAGTGTATTGAGATCCCACACCTTTATTGTTTTATCAGCAGAACCAGAGTAAAGTCGCTGACCTCCAACAATAAAGCATGTGACTTCACCGCTATGGTGTCCCTCCAAAGATGTGAGATATGTGAAAGGATCAGACTCCATATCAGTTGCTTTCCAGATAGATATGCTACCAGACTGCACAAAAAAAAGCAACTTACTTTAGAACCAACACAACTAGAAAGTGAGAGGAAACTCAAATACTTACACTTGTCCCAGCAAAAAGCATTCCATTGCCAACAGTCATAGCACGGACCTGACCAACCACTCCGTTAAGATGCAAATCTTTACTGGTTTGAACGTTAAAAGCCTGCACAATGATATATAAACAGAAACTATGAGACCAGAGTAAAAGCCAACACAACAAATCTCACTTACGAGTATATACTAGTTAATAAGAGATTCTTTAAACTAACCTTTACAGCATTTGGCAAGCCAAGGAAAACCCATGGGCCTTCACTCATTAACGACCCTGCTTCTGCTTGGAGGTTGATTGTATGAACACACTGGCCAGTGTGGCAGTCCCATATTCGCAATGTACCATCGCTACTAGCTGAAAAGAGTTTATCTGAACCCTGAGGAAGTGCAATCCCCTTTATATCCTATACACAGCAACATGTTAGCAAAAAAACGTTTTCCATTGGTAGACAATAATCAAGAGTGAACATAAATCTTTTAAAAGCAAACAAACCTTTTTGTGTCCTTCAAGAGAAGCTAACATGACCATTCCAGGGAGGCTAGTCCAAGAGTGCAAGAAAGAGCATTGATCACCCTTCTTGCAGTTTCCAGCTTTCCAAAACTTACACACACAGTCCTTAGACTTGGGACTGCCTTTATCATTAGACCCACAAACTCTACTGTCTGAAACATATGAGCTTCTTTGCCCATACGCAGCATCTTTCCTCTGCTGGTTATTTGACACATGAGCTCCTGCGATTGAAACTTGTGGTTTCGTTGACCCATAGGTGTTATCATTCTTCCTTGGCATGCTGGCATCTGATGCAGTCCAAACCAGATTCCTAGACCACTTATGTGGACCTTTGTTCATCTTATTATTGTTATAAGGTCTTCTGGGAACTATATCAGCTGCAAAATCTTGTTGCCTTTGCACTCCAAAGTTCCTTCCGTTAGAGTATCTCCTTGGCGCCTTGTAACTCATACTATAAACACATTGAGAAAAACACCAACTTTAGCAGACTGTACCACAGAGTTGATCACTGTTGATATCCATGATGATCCACAGAAACTCTCAGAAGAGTAACACGCTTCCAGGGAGTAAGACGACTGAGAATCAAAAACCCTCCAATCCTCTGATAAACCCCAAGTTCATGCTAACAATCCAAGATTCGTAGAGCACCAAGTCCGCAGTAATTAGAAACAAAACCAAATAAACCTAATCTTCATTCTAACCCTAATCTAATGCCATAGATGATCCATCTTCCAAATAAACCTAATCTCCATTCGCGAGCGTTCATTACGTATAAAACCCTAACTATCTACAAAAAAAAGTACAAAAGCAGATCGATTTGATTCCATCATCCTTCATTGGCGAAACCCTAACTTCCTGGGTACTCGATGCGAATAGGACGACGAACATCGAGACGAAGCGGAAACCGATATTGAAAGCACGAAGAAGTCATCATTAACGCGGAGATCCATAGTCGAAGAGGAAGCAAACCTGAGGGATCAAACGAACGTACGATCTATGCCTTCGATTCGCGACCGGTTTTGGACTTTAGAGAGAGCAAAAAAGTGATGTTTTTATGCGGAGACAATAAAGCAAAGAGACGAATGAATTAGCCATCGCCTCGCGATCTATTTATAGACGTATGTGAAGGTTCATTAGCTTCTTAATTGGGCCTAACCGTCCAATTAAGGCCCATAACCACGTGGGTCCAAATTTATGAGTCAAGAAAAACAAACGAACTGTTCTAACGTTACGTATTGTACCCCCATTCTCAGTTATTTTAAACGGACATTTTATATATTTGATAAATGCATTAATTTATAAGATTTTTTTCCAAGTTGTCATTTGAATAAATATCAAAGTTCAATAAATCTCTTGGCAGAAATCAGGTGATTTATAAAGAGTTATCTAGTAGGCGGATTATTTGGAGCCTACACGTTAACAAAATATTAATTTATTATATATTATAGGGGCAAACGCGGAGTTGTATATAGAATTGTGTAAGTGTTTGAGATTTTAATAATGTTATTTATTTAGAAGGTTGTGGTTGCCAATTCATATGCTTAGTTTGTTATGACACAAATGATGTTGGACCGTTAGACGATTTTCTATTCTTTCGTATAGGTATTAACTATTGATGGTAAATAACATCGACAAATATAATCAATATATTAGCCGGCAGTAATAAAACAATGTTTGAGTTTAAGGCTCGACTATGGTGACTTAAAGGAAATAAGTTTGGTCCTTTGAATTTACACCACAGTAAGAAACTCAATAAAGACTAAAGAGGACTAACGTTATGAATTTAGTTTGATGCTGCAATCTATTAATCGTTGGGTCTAAATATATTGAGTCCAACTAGATATTGGTAGTAACAATATTAAAGTCAAGAAACTTTCTCGGGCTACTGTTTTATCATAATTCAGGCGTACTATATGAAATAACCCAACATGAGACTTTTCATTTTTGAGGTTATTGCATTGAATAACGTCGACGCCGTGTAACTATCTCCTATTGTCACAAGTTATTTATTTTTTCTCTCTTTGTTGCAACACGTAGGAAAATTTCTGTTGCTTCACCTTCCAAGCTACGCGCAACACATATGTTATACAAAGATTAACAATTACAGATTTTAAATATGTGTTGTACTCAAGACAGGAAGAGTCGAGCATGTAAGCTTGTGTAAGAAATGATGTGGAAATTGTTGGGCATCTTATTTTTTGTGAGACTTAACTGACCTGCCTGTGAACTCCTCAATGGCTGGAATGGTGGTGTAAAAGTAAAATGTGGTGGCTGGTGTAGAGTTCAGGTAGAGGTTATCTGCAGAAGGCCGAGTGTTTCTTAGATGATGTTATTCAGCAAAATATATGTATTGAAAGTGCTATATCCAACAAAAAAATGGTTTAGCATCAACATATTTTCTTGTGAAAGATAGATGACTACATCTCTAAATATTTTGGAGATTATATAAGTTATTTTATAGCAGCAGCAAATGGATAAAAGCATAAGAACTACATATAGGTGATTCGAGGGCTTACGGGTCAATGATAAAAGGACCACAAGTCAAGTCATTGCTGAGGTGTTTTTTAAGTCATGCCTAGCTCAAAACTTTCTTAGTCAACAACATCTGAAAGTTAAGATATGGTTTTACGAATTAGTAAGTAATATGAATGTATGGGGTTGGAGAATTTTGACTTGAGAAGGGAAATATAAAACTATACGTGGGAGTTCTAAGTTTGTGTTTGCAAGAGGCAATAGATGGTTGAGTGAAGAATGAAATTCTGAAGGTTGATCACAGGAGCTAGTGCTGCGATTTTTGTTTTCCGAAACCGAACCGAACCGATTTTTCGGTTCTCGGTTAACCAAAATTTTGGAATCTTATTCTGAAAATAATCGACTGAATTTTTGGTTTGGTTTGGTTTGGAATTCGGTTACTTTTGGAATAACAAAATTTCGTTAATAACCGAAATTTGTAAGAATTTAATAGAAAATCGGAAATACCCGGTTAATTTCGGATTTTGGTTAATTTCGGTTTCCCGGTTATGTCGGTTATTAAGTTTTTCGGTTATTTCTTTTATTATAATTCATCGGTTAGTTTCGGAATTCGTCGGTTAGTTTTGGTTTGTTGGTTATTCAGTTAGAAATAACAAGATTTAAAGACATTGATCAAATCCTATACATTCATTCGATTGTTCAACCTTCAAACCTGATACATTCCTTTCCCAATCATCAACATTCAACAACATGAGTTCATCAAACATTTTCAATCTAAGTCTCTTTACGACAAAACCACACATTCAAAGAGGCAAAGAGCTATAGATTCAAATGGTAATTTAACCAAAAAATAGAGAAATGGAACCTTAGCTTAAGTCCAAAAACAAAGAAAGAGAGCCCAAAAAAGACAGGCAATCAACAGTCTTCCTTTCGCAATCCAACCTGCAACTGATTAAGGTAAAAGTCAGTTCAAAAGATACAAAGTAAAGAGACAAAACATTAAGAAAGATGACATTACTTACCTCTAATTCTCGGGTTGGTTTGGTAGATCATGAGTCTCTACACAATGACAAACATAATTAGCACACAATACATCAAAAATATTAACAAAATAAGTGAAAGATATACCTAAGGACTCATGAAAATCCAATTCTTCAAACATCTGAACCAAGTTTGCAAGTTTCCCGGCATGGATATTATTTCGAAGCCACTGCTAAAGGCATATGAGTGCTTCGACCATATATGGTGTCAAACAGCTCCGGTAAGGATCTAAAATCCTACCACTAGTACTAAATGCCGACTCTGAAGCAACAGAAGAGACTTGGACAGCTAGAACATCATTCACCAGCTATGAGAGGACTGGATACTTAGTAGAACTACGCCTCCACCATGACAACACATCAAATTCCCTTCCCATCCGGTCTGAAGTTCGTGGCACTGGTCTTTCCATCAGGTATATGTCGAGCTCACTACTGCCTTCATCATTTGCAGCCTCTGATTCCATCTCTGAGTACAAGGAATCCGCATTGTCATACTTTTCATCATCATCAGAGATGGCATTGTCACTAGTGTTAACAACACTATCTCCTTGAGACTGTGGGCGCATCCTTGATGCATACTCTTCATACAAATCTTTCATCAATGTCCTAATTGAGGTCCTGAGGTGGCCACTCTCTACACTGTCCTTGCCGTAGAGTTTGTCAAAACAAATGCAAGCAAACTGCATCTTGTACTTCATTGGATCAAACACGCTTGCAATGATGATAAGCGGATTCATGTTGATAAGGCCATCCCAATATGTCTCAAACTTATTTCTCATCTTCTTTGCTTGAATCTGTAGAATTCCATCTTTGTTGTTGCTCAAAACGATGAGGTTCCTCTCAATGACGACAATCTCATTGTAACAGATAGTTGAAGTCACTGTCTTGGATGCTGAAAATGCCAATGTGCAACCAAAGAAGAGTTTAAGGAATTTCACTAACCTCTGCACTTCATCCCATCCGTGAGAAGTTGGAGTTCCAACCCTTTTATGCCCATTCTCTTCTGCTTCGTTGAAGTAATCATTGTACAACACATGTTCTGCTAAAAGCTTCTCAAATGCTACCCTAAACTTCAACGCAACACACAACATCAGATATGTTGAGTTCCACCGCATAATGCAGTCCAAAGACAAGCTGCCTCTACTAACTTTTCCTGTGAGGACCCTCAACTGAAATGATTGTAGCCGTGTACCAGATGATCTTACATACTTGACCGCATTCCTAATAGCCATCACAATCTCTTTTACCTAAGCTAAGCCATCCCTCACTATCAAGTTTAAAACGTGGGCACAACAACGCATATGCATCAACGCACCATTCCTAACTAAAGCATCTGGTCCTACTTTCTTACAAGCTTCTGTAAACAGTCGTATTGCCTTATCATTCCCCTTGGCGTTGTCTACTGTCACTGTGAACACCTTCTCGATTCTCCAATCCTCAAGACATTGAATCAAATGTTCAGCAATCGTGTCTCCTTTATGATCTGTCACTGGTTTGAAGCTAATGATCCTCTTCTGCATATCCCAAATTTTGTCAATCCAGTGAGCTGTCACAACCATGTAGCTGTAAGAGGTTGTAGGAGCAACCCATATATTCGTGGTCAGAGAGACTTTCTTCTTCTCAAAGCTAAACAAATGCTTTAAACTAGCTTTCTCTCTTAAGAACATGGCAAATATGTCTTCTGTTGATGTCTTCCTACATTGAATCGTGTACATAGGCAACACATTATGACAGAAACGCCTAAACAATTTCAATTCCACAAAGGCAAATGTCAACTCATTCAACACACACATCTCATTCACAGATCTCCTAAACAGGAGCATCATACTTAACTGCAGTCACTACACCATTACTATCACCACCTAACATTGTATGATTGCCACTAGACTGATAGAGTTCATACAACTTACATCGAGCTATATGATTCTTCATGGCGTGTGTTCCACTCTTCTTCGAGTCACATCCTATATCTTGACCACAATATCGACAGTTGGCTATGCTCGGGTTATCTTCCCTCTAAATAAAGTGCTGCCACACTTCTGCTCTGTGAACTTGTTTCTTCTTTGCAGGCGGAGGATCTGTACTTGATCTCTCTGAAGCCGGCCTTTTCTTTCCACCAACTTGAGTTCCCACTGATTCATGCCCTTCTCCAAGTTGTTCATCGTTATCTTCACAAGCTGACATCTACATCAAGAAAAAAACAAGTTAGTGAGACCCTGAGACAGTGAGCAGTGAAAACAAATCATCATTCAATATTAATCATAAGCCCCAAATCGATTTTGACCTTAACCCTAAATCCCAAAATTGATACGAAACACAACCCCTAATCTACAAAATTGACAGACAATCCATCATAATAGATGGACAAAAAGTGTAATCGATTAATCTTCGGTGAGAAACCCTAAATCCCAAATCGTTTATGACCCTTTTCCCTAAATCCCAAAAATGAAATACAAACCCTAATCCCAAATCGTTTTTGAAGAAGAGACCAAATCATAAACTAAAAAAAGACTAGAAGAGGAAGAACTAACCTCAAAAGAAGAAGAATCAATCGATTGATTCTTGTTCTTGAGAAAGAGATCGGATTAGAGAGATTAGGTTAGTGAGAGGATTATGTTTTCGAACTGCTTATACTTAGGTTAGGCGAGACTTAAGGTTAAGAAGTGTATTTATAGTTAGGTTAAATAATTTTCGGGTTTTCGGTTGGTTATTCCTAACCAAACCGAACCGAGAGGATAACCAAAATATTTATAAATCTCCACTGAACGGTTTCCTCTCCGTAACCGAACAAAATCCAAAACATTAAGTTATTGGTTCGGTTTGGTTCGGACGGTTCGGTTCGCACCATTCGGTTCGGGTCGGAATCGCAGAACTAACAGGAGCACTCGTGAGGACTTCATCAATAGTGGTTGTTGCGATGAAACTGATGATCATTTATAATCTTGTAGACATTCATGAATCGTCCAACTTCAAACCTATCAACTTCAACGATTTCTCCTGGTTGTATCAACTTTGACAATTTCTCCTGGTTGTAAAGATTGTTTGTATTGATTGGCACGAACTGCTGGGATGAAGCCGTAGATGACGAAATTTTGTTCAGTCAAATGAGTTAAATCCGTAGACCGATAGTTTTAGTTTTTATGAAACATGAATGGAAGAAATCATTCATGTTAGAGTGAAGATGGCGATACCTTTTCATCTAACCAGTAGTGGAGGACGTGGCCAACAATGAACTGAGAAGACTAACTAAAGCGGAGAGCATATAAGGTAGCGGGGAGACATCTGATCGAGCAGCAATAGCATCCTGGCCGACATGATCAACGATTTGAAAACCAGTGCCCGGTTGAAGAAATCAGTAAGTACATATGTAATGGTAGATTCATGGGTCTAGCATGAACTGTATATAGCGAGGTCGTTCGTATTGGTTATGAGAAGCTATAATTATTAATGGTGTGCGTAAAGAGGGGGAGATGAAGAGATAGATGGAGACTAAGAGTTCCATGGATTTGATTGGAGAAGTTTGGAGATGATATAAGCCTAAGCTATCAAAGACATCATAAAACTCTTGGATGAACAGATCTTCAAGCTAATGGATAGATAGTATGATGATGATGGGTCAAAGAGCACCACAAAGGCTGTGGATGGCCTTTATTACAACTTACAAGCCTAATTCTAAGTGAATCCACACAAAGACAGAGACTCACACGTTTCCTATCCTAAGGAATCGACCTTATAAACATAGAGAAACAAGAAACAAACATAAAAGCTTTAAAAGAGAAAACTTTGTTTTTATTCAATAATCAAGTCAGATTCTACAATAAGTTGAGAGGAGCTTTATATATAGCTTATGTACATAGTTATTGCAGTCAAAAGATATAAATGAGAAGATAAATTTAAGCAGAAATCACATTAAAATGAAAGAGTAAATTGGCTAGTCAAAAAGCTAATCTCAAGGGAGTGAAATCATCTTATTAAGGAGAATAATAACTACGCCTTTAATTCTTTGGATTGACATCCTTATTAGCTGATAAGGAGGCATAAGAGGTGGCATGTAGTTGGGTAAATCCAGCTGACTAATACGAACCATAGTGTTGATGTCGTCTAGGTTCATCCGAGTCTAAATATGGTAAGTCTTCTCTCCTTTAAATTTTGAAGCATTCTGAATAATTATGAATAGTTTAAACCTTCCAGAAGCTTCATTTTTATGTAGAGACTTTCATGTATGTGAGTTGGTCTTGAATGAGATTGGAAATTTATGAGTAGTGGATTTGATGCCCACATCATACCATTCTCCTTGAAAAGGTTTTGTCCTCAAAACTTGTTCATGCGACATAGTGGTGTCCCTTGAATGTTGTTTGTTGGACCTCTTCTGATGGCTCCTCCTTTTCAGTGGAATTTTTTGGCAAAGGAGACTCGTCTAGTGGATCAAGCGGTTCAGATGCTTTATTTCCATGCTAAATTCGGACAGCTTGTTGGACCAACTCTTCTAAACCATTGGAGATGTACCTTTGGTTAAACTGAAACCAAAACAAGTACATGAGCATGTGGCAACTTTAAATTCTCAATATGGTTCATATGATGAGTTTTGTTTGTATAAATTTTCATGAAGAAATGAAGACCCTAGAAACTATCTTCAGTAGGAAGAGGACATGGAAAGGTACTTCGAGTGAAAATCCATTCCAAAGGAAAAATATTTGTCCTATGGTCTAGGACAGTTCACTGAAAAGGCTCAAAGGTATTGGGACAGAGAAGAGAAATTTAAGAAAAAGTTCCATGAGAATCCTATACACACTTGGGAACAATTCAAGGGGCTTATGAGGGATAGACTTGCAACTCACAACCCTACACAACACGCCCAGAAGGAGTCTAAGAGAGTAGTACAGCCCCAAGTCTTGCAGCCAGCAAACCAGAAGCAAAGCTCAAAAACAGGGCATACACCTCAAGCCAAACGAAACCAAGGTGAGTACTTTAACTCTTTAAAACCCCCTGAGGTTATTTTTTATAGGTGTCAAGGCCAGAGTCATCTTGCAATATATTTTCCAACAAAAGAGTTTTGAAGTTAGCACTACCTAAAGCTAAGGTAACCAACTTGGAGGTAAGTGAGCCAATCAAATCAGATTCTAAAATTCCCAATGCAAGTTTCATGCCTTTGTCTTTGCAAGAAAGTGTTAACACAGGTTTAGAGGTTGGAAAGGAGCCTATAGACCTACAGGAACAAGGTCAAGAGCTAAACCTGGTTGTGCAAGAAAAAACAAAACTTGAGATATCTCAAGTCTCGGTTCAAGATAAGTTGATTTCTGAATTTAATGCAATTAATACTACTTATCAAAATACTGGTATGATGCACTTGCCCTATGTCCAGAATGTTGATGAAGGTTTAGGTAAGGAGGAACCACGTCCAGAATCTCACCAACCTGAGGATAATGAGCCCTATACCCTATCGACTTTCTCACCAGCTGATCTTGCATTAAAGTTGACAGATACCAAGGCTGAATCAATGAAACATGCTATGAGTGGTAACCAAGTAAGTAATGCTCTAAATCTTGCTCACTATTCTGTTTATGAAATTCCAAAACAGATATAATACACTTGTTTCTTGCCCAAAATATTGAGAAATTTCAGATTGCAAGGAGAAGAGCTTGTTGCCTAAAAAGAAGGCATCACTCCCAATGGTGATCAACACCATTGCCACCAAAGAAGAAAATGCCACAACCACTTCTCAGATCAAGGAGAGACCTTTCAAACTGGAGAGAGGCAGAGGAGTGATCATGTCCTATCTTCTCAAAGGAGAATCACCTGATTCGCAACCCATTTCCAAGCCGAAACAATACCAAGGTAAGACCTTAGAATCACAAAAGAGAATGAAACCTGACTTGCTCTATCTTGATGCATGTTTTTCAGTTTCGAGGTAGAAACTTTTTCAAGGGGGAGAGTATGATGTGGTCATCAAGTCCATTTCTGAGCCGGAGGTCGTTCATGCCCATTACTCAACCAGTCAGAGAACTATCGATGACGTATGCTCAGTAAATCAGCCATATCTTACAAACCATGAGGATTTTCACCATGAAACCAATTTTCATGGCTTATAAATTCAAAAATATTTCACCTCAAAGTGGAATCATCCAAATATCCATCCGGACTAGAAATTTATGGATTTTACAAAGGTTTTCCAGCCCATCCATCTGCGAGTATCAGCCTGTTGAAGAGGATTCAAGCCCAACCATGAAGCGGCCTTCACAAAACCCAACATCAGTCATCAAAATGGATTTCTTATCTTTCTAACAAGCCCAGAAGAAGGAGAATAGACCGAGTGAAATTGAAGTTATGATTAATTTCCCAAAATCGGTCAAACAAGTCATGCACTTGCCTTATTTGGAAGATTCGGGTCTCACATCAAACCAACCTCAAGAATTGCAACCATGCGATCTTATAAGTCATTCATAGGCACTCCACAACACCTTAGGAAGCCCCACCCCGCCCCCCCATACACTGGATCAGGCGGATCCCAATCAGACAAGAAGATAGACTCGGTTTGTGTCAATTGGCCAAACCGATAGTATTTGTGGATGGTCTTCAATCCAATCAGTTTGGTCCGACCCAAACTTATCTATGGAGGCCAGGAGATCATCTTAACCATAAAGGAGACATAATACACGATCCAGAAGAGTTCTCCATCATCATACGCACCAGCCATCACAGGATCAAGAGGATCTTCATTTACTACAAGTTGCCTTGTTTGGATGCATGCTGATTTGAAGCTGATGAAGACCAACAGCTCTCTTGCCTAAGACTCTGCGTTTTTGAGCCTTTATACACGTCCAGGAGTGTCCTAATAAATCAGTTCTTCCTTCCCAAGCTATCAAGATACAAAGATAACATCACAACTTCCTTTTTGGCTGATATTCTCTCAAAAGGCCTAACGGCTAGTTTTAGATTTTTAGCATGTTTTCTTCTTTTTTTTAGCTTTCTAATTTATTGTAATGAGCCTATATAATCACATTAGGTCTGTCATTGTAAAGCCACAAATCATTTTACCAAAAACCTAATAAACTTCTTAGTTTCTTTTCTCTAAAGTATTGTGTCTTTGTGTGAGTTTGATCATCAATTCTTGTGTGGAATCACTTGGCTATTTGATTGGCGATTGAGGCTGCTTGTGGATTCAAGTGTTCTTGTTCGTGGTTGATTGTAGAATCATTCAACAAAACATTCGATCCAGTACCATCATCATCGCTTCCGTCCAGCCGGTTTTAAGGTCGATTAGATCGATTGTACAAACCACCCCTCTTATTGGATCGTCCATCATCTTTGATCCAAGAATCATACAGCCTTTGATATCTTAGTCTTGTATCAGGAGAGTAACGTCTGTGTATTGGAGGGGAGACGCAGGATTGAGAAAAATCAAGGTCTCAGAGGAACTTTTTTTTGTGCAACACAAAGACGAAGAGCTATGACCAGTTTTATGGTTATTAACATAGGGTTAGGTTTACATTAAATCAAATGCATAAATTCATATGACTAATGGGTTAACGAGTTTAAAGAATAGGTTCATAAAGTAATCAATACAAATTAATAAATCTTTGTCCAAAAAATATTAATAAATTAATTTATTTATATGGGACCTCGGAAGAGAGAAAATCCTCATATTATATATACTAGGGTTGTTCCCCATGAAACACTATTTAGTTTACCATTATTCATATATAATTATACACAAAAGCTAAGAAGTAACGGGTAACTAAACTTATGATTAAGCTTTTTTGATTAATTTGGGAATATCTCAAATTTATGGAAGCACTCAGACTAATTCACGGACACTATTTCTTTAAGTATGCAAATTGGCCGTAAACAAGAATTCATATCCGTGTAAATGTAACACGTTTTACGCAGTAGATAGATCGAATTTGAAACGTGTTAGCGTCCCACTCTCTTTCTTTTATCACCTGATCACAAGGTCCAAAATATTAAGTTATTCTTTAATTCTCATTCTTCCACTAACTCACAAATCCTTTCTCTTTGACCTTTATCATAACTAAAACTCGTCGGATATATATATATATATATATATATATATATACTTTAGGGGTGGAAGAAATTGAAGAGGTATGTAAGAGAGCATTTATAGCTAAAAAAGTGGAAGAGAAATGATCTATGAGGTGAATTGTAATGTCTAATGTTTTGATTTCTGTATCCAGTAATGTCAAGGCAAAGGAAAGAGAACGTTGTAGGTTTTTTGCAAAAGAATTGCTGAAAGTTTACAGATATAATAAAATTATTTGTAAAACTATATTTTATAACAAATTCCTTTTTATTTATAAATACTATGTACAGTTGTATTTATATTTTCATAAAATATAAATTTCATTATTTAAATGTTATATAGATTGTTTGATGCATATATATACACTACAAAAAAACACAAGTTTTATTAGGACGGCTTTGCCTCGTAATTTCCTAGTAAATGACCAATTACTAGGAAATTACGAGGAAACGCGCTTCGTCGTGAATCGTTCATCGTAAAGCCTTTTTCCTCGTAATTTCCTAGTTAATTTACGAGGAAACGTTTCGTCGTAAATGCGTGGATTATATTTTCCTCGTAAAATCCTCGCAAGTCTTCCTCGTAAAGTCGTAATAATACATTTCCTCGTAAGCGCGTCGTAATGCTTTACGAGGAATTTACTTCGAAGTTTTACGAGGACCTTACTTCGAAATGTTTACGAGGCATTTACTTCGAAGTTTTACAAGGACATTGCTTCGAAACCTTTACGAGGAATTTACCTCGAAATGTTTTTTCCCTATTAAAAAATAGTAATTAAAATAAATATAAATAATATATTTTAAAAAATTAAAAAATCCAAATTATAAATAAAAAGGAATAAAAAATATTTTATATATAACTAAATATGTTTTAAATTCATAATATACAAATAAAAAGAAAAAAAAACTAAACTACGGATGCTCGTTGTTAAATTGACGAACGAAGTTGTCATCCCGAAATTCCTCCTCGTCCATCTTGGTCATCGACGGTTGTGAATGTGACGGTGGATGATGTTGGGTTGGAAGCCCTCCGTTTTCCCGTCTGACATGCAACATCTCCGCCACTTGCAGGTTTCCGACCGCCAAAACGTCCAGGATTTCGGAGAGAGAACTCACATGAGATTGCGTAGCCTGCAAGTCCGAGCGCAGCTGAGCAGTGACATCGTGTTGTTCCTGAGCATAAGACGATGTCGCTGTGGGGACATCGTTAATGGAACTAATCCCGACGATACGTCCCTTTTCCTATGGGCGACCTTTAATTTAAATAAAAAAATTGATTAATAACGTTAAAAATAAAAATTAAATAAATAATAAAAATTAATAGAAAAAAAAATTATTTACCTCCTCGTAAATCTTATCCACTTCAGGAGTGGATAATATGACGGGTGTCCCAGACTACTGAGTCAGCTGGGTCTGGCGGTGGTCAACACGAGCAGCAACCTCGTTGTAGATCCGCTCAGATCTAGGATCTACAAAATGCACAGCCTTGTTCCGGTGGGTCCTCTCGTAAAGCTCTTTCAGAGATAGAAGAACTCATGTCTCTTTAGCCTAAAAAATAATTTTAAAAATTAATTATTAATTAAAAAAATATAAATAGATTAAAAAAATATTAATTAGTTATTAAATTATTAATTTAATTACCATGTCTAAACAGATTCCCGTGTGAGATTTTCGACCCCCGGTGTGAAGCATCTTGGTGTTGCCATGCTCGTCTCTTGTCATGCGGTTCTCGGAGTTTGTGTTGGAGGTTCTGATCGAGTCCGACAACCCCCAATAACTGATGAGGCCATCCCACACCGTCAATGTGAGGCAATCGGGTTTCCCCGCTTCATAACCATCGATCTGGAAAAAAAATATTTTTAAAATTATTTGAAGTCAATGATATAAATTGTATTAAATTTATAAATCCACCTGAAAATTGCTCTTCCAGTTGTAGACCATGTCGAGCAATCGCGCTTTTGCTTTCGCCTCAAACTTCTTCTTCATCTGCTGGTGAATCCCTATGGACAAACAATATTTTTGTTGTAACAAGAAAATATTAAATTAATTAGTTCAATAATATTAAAATTTATAAATAAATAAAAAATAAATGACTTACGGCGAACGTTTTGAACTATGTCTTTTTGGTGTGGCTGGCCGTCCGTCATTTTCCAGTTTGGAGCTGGATCGGGAAAGTATCCCTTAATACAATCGGTGACGCTCTGAGCGACACACCCGTCAACATTAAACCTGAACAAAAAACAAAATAAAAATATTAATTAAATTTGTTGTTAATTAAAAAATAAATTAAAAACATTTTAAAAAAATGAAACATACCAAAATATGTTGTGGCCGTCCCGTCGGAGAGGATTAACTCAGGTAGCCCTTCTCTGCCTGGAGCTGCCATAATGTCCTCGACCGTGTACACCGCAAATGGAGCGGTTGGCGGTACCTCCAAATCGGGATGAACCCCGACGGCCGGTCGAGGAGGAGGAGGAGGTGGGAACTGAGTCTCGGGAACACCTCCGCCATCCGGAATCGAAGAACCGGGAGCTGAAGAAGATGATTTGCCAAGCTCACGACCGAAAAGATCTTCGTAATGACTCCCCTGATGAGACGACCTCTGAGCGGCCCTAGCAACCTTGTCCTGTCTAGGCATCTAAATTTTTTAAAAAAAAATTAAACATTAACTACCGTATCATTTAAAAAACAGTTAAAAAAGTAAACCAACATAATCTAAATTCCTTAAACTAACCACCTAATCTAAATTCCCTAAACTAACCACTTAATCTAAATTCTCTAATCTAATCACTTAACTAGGAGTTAGAGAGTACCTTAAGAGGAATTTTAGATAAGATTGCTACAAATGAGAGAAATCGGATGGCTCGAGTTTATATAAGGAAATTAGTTTCCTCGTAAGGTCCTAGTAAGCTTACGAGGAAATTGCGAGTCCCGCGTTTCCATGTACTAGGACTTTACGAGGAAACAACGAGTCCCGCATTTCCATTTACTAGGACCTTACGAGGAATAAGCGAGTCCCGTGTTTTCTTTTACTAGGGTTTTACGAGGAAAGGGTTTGTAAATCCCTAAACTTGAAACCCCAAACCACAACTTCCTTAACTTATAACATCTTCTACAACCAAACTCCAAACCTCTTTTACACCTAAACCCCAAATTCAAATTCATTTTTGTGATTAAACAAACTTAAAACATACATAATTCAAATTCGTTTTTGTGATTAAACAAACTTAAAACATACATAATTCAAATTCGTTTTTTTGATTAAACAAACTTATAAAACATACATAATTCATTCGGATACATTCTCAGAATCTGTAGAAACATCATCATTTTTTCGTAAAACTCGTCCTCAACACCGTCGTGCGTTGAGTGATCATGAACATCTTCGTATTCACGATTATGCGGATCAATGAGTAGGATGTCATCAATTTCTGCTTCAGGTTCCTCGATTTCTTTGGTATTTTCTTCTTGTAATGGTGGTTCTTCTCCAACGATTCGTCCTCGAGGTGTAACTTTGATAACAGCTAACCAGTTTATTCTCGAGGTAGTAATCCGAGGGTATGGAATGAAGCAAACTTGATCTGCTTAGGAAGCTAATATGAAAGGCTCGAATTTGTTGTACCTACAAAAATAAAGACAATGTAGAAATTAGTACTCAGAACATGTATGTCAATAAAATAAATTGTTGTACCTTCGTCCACCATTGACATCAACTACACCGTTCTTGTTAATCCGAACACCTCTGTTGACGACGGGGTCGTACCACTCACACTTGAAGATAACGCATTTCAGACTCATTCCTGGGAATTGAACTTCATAAATCTCCTGTAATATCCCGTAAAAATTTGTTTCGCCTTTCACACATATTCCATAATTACTTGTCGCCCGGTGTCTACAATAGTCATAGGTATGAAAAGTATAGCCTCAGGTGAAATACATCGATGATGTAGTGACCTTTGTAACTGGACCTTGAAGTAATTTCCTAAACCATGCGGGATACTCAGGATCGTCATAATCAACCTGCAAAAAAATAATAGAACTACACATTAGACTTACTTTGTGGTAATGTATGCATAAAATTTAAGTTATAATAAATACATGTTTCCTCAACCACTTGATAAATTGTTGATCTTTCCTTTTGTCTAACTCAGTTGTCGATATACCAGGTATTGCTTCTTCGACTTGAGTCACAAATTGGCTGTAAAATATATATATATATATAAGTGTGTATGTTTATATGTTTACTTTCAAAATAACCAATCAATGGATGCTCGTAATTGAGAAGAATATAAAGGTGTGCATTATGGACGTTTTCATCACTCGACTATGGACGTTTTCATCACTCGACCACCAAACCTCTTTTAATTTCCCACCCAATCGCCCAATTTCACAAAAGATGTCTCGAACATCTTCTTCCATATATGTCCGCACGACACCACCATCATCATATCTTCTTGGAACTCGTTTTCTTGTACGTACTTTCGGTGCAAAGTAGTACGATGTGAAATGTGATGTTTCTTCCGTCAAACTTCCCGCAACAATAGAACTTTCAACTTTTTCTAGGTTTTTGGCTTTTCCTTTCAAAGTTTTCATGGCCCTTTCATACTGATACATCCATCCATAATGCACATGTCCACGAAGTAATGCCTCATACTGGAGGTGGACAACTAGGTGTTCCATGATGTCAAAAAAGCATGCGGAAATAGTTTCTCCAAGTTGCACATTACGATGGGGATGTTTTCATGAAGTTTTTGGACAACTTCCTCTTTAAGAGTGCGGGTGCTCAGATCCCTAAAAAATGTTCCAATTCCTTATATATTACAGAAACAAAAATTAAACACATTAATATATTATCTATATATATATATAAAGAAATAAATTACTGTTTGCATCGTTTATATTAATTACCTGAAAGTGCTTTGTGTACTTTTGTAGGTAGTAGCTCCGCAAATGCAAAGGGAAGTAGTCGCTGCATAAAGACATGACAATCATGGCTCTTCATCCCGGAGAACTTTTGCCCTTTCTCAACACATCTTGAGAGATTTGAAACATACTCATCAGGGAACTTCACTTCTGAAGCCACCCAGTTGAACAACGCACTTTTTTTCTGATGACAGTCTGAATATCGGAATTGGAACTTGCCCATTGCTTTTTATATGTAGCTCACTCCTTGAGCAGATATCGGGTAAGCCCAACCTCGATTTTATGTTGTCTTTCGACTTCCCTGGGACATTCAATATAGTGTTCACGATGTTCTCAAAAACGTTTTTCTCAATGTGCATCACATCGAGGTTGTGGCGCAAAAGAAAATCTTTCCAATATGGAAATTCCCAAAATATACTCTTTTGTGCCAATTGTGCTGCACACCATAAGAATCATGCATATTACTAGGAACATGCCAATTCCCACCATGAGGAGCTGTTTCTAGAGCACCGTAGTAATCGATTTGCGCTTCGATTTGTTCTCCAGTTAAGTATGGAGGAGGAGTGTCTCTGACAACCCTTTTGTGCCTGAACAATGTCTTGTTTCTTCGGTATGGGTGGTAAACGGGAAGAAATCGACGGTGACAATCAAACCAAGTAGTCTTCCTACCATTCTTCAACTGAAATGCATTTGTCATTCCATTACAATATGGACAAGCTAATCTCCCACGTGTAGTCCATCCAAACAACATCCCATATGCAACATCGCTCGCATCGTAAAATTTGTTTTTGTTGAACAATCATATGTCCTCACCCCTGTTGACCACAAATCTTTCAACTCTTTTATTAATGGTTGTAGAAAAACGTCGAGAGATCTTTTTGGATGTTTTGGACCAGGTATTAATATGGTCAAGAATAGAAACTCTCGTCGCATGCACATCTCCGGTGGCAAGTTGTATGGTGTAAGAAAGGCTGGCCACAATGAATATTGTCTCTCTGACATTCCAAATGGACTCAGTCCATCAGTGCATAATCCAAGATACACATTCCGGCTATTGCTAGCGAAATGTGGATGTACATTGTTAAAATGTTTCCAACCTCTTGCATCTGATGGATAAGTCATCTCTCCATCCGTCTGAGTATGCTCGGCGTGCCATCTCACCCCTCCAGCAGTCTCTTCAGATTGGTATAATCTTTTCAATCTGTCTGTGATTGGTAGGTACCACATCCTTTGGTACGGTATCCTATTACGCCCTCGACCTTGCGGTTTGAATCGTGGCTTCTTACAAAATCGACATTCTTCTAACTTCTCATCATCCCCCAGTAAATCATGCAGTTGTCGATGCAAACGTCTATTATCTTCGAGGGCAACCCAAGACTATATACTAATTTCTGAATCTCATAATAAGATTCAGCAGACACATTGTCTTCTGGCAAATACTCTTTAAACAAGTCTGCCCATGCTTCCATACAATTTTCAGGTTGATTGTGATCGGTTTTAATACTCATCATTCTAACAGCCAACGACAATTTAGACAAACCTTCTCTACAACCACTGTAAATTGGCTCATTCGCAGCTTCTAACATTTCATAAAACTTTTTTGCATCTAAGTTAGGTTCTTCAACTTCATCATCATCATGAGTTACAAATGCATCCCCTACCATATCATGAACCCTATCACAATCTACCATTTGTTCCTCCTGGTGATGATAGCTATTTTCATTAAGCAAATGATTAACCCGTTCAACCTGAAAATTGCTACTACTGCTAGCTTCATTCCTACAACTAGCATCTTCTCCATGCTGATACCAAATATAATAATATGGTATGAAACTTCTATTTATTAAATGCTTCCAAACATTTTCACGAGGGCCTAATTTTGTATTGCAGCATTTCCGACAAGGACATAACATCTTACCACTTTCCCGCGTGAGTGGTATAGAATCTGCTTGATGCATAAACGTCTCCAACCCTTCGAGAAATTCTTTCGTCACTCTCCCTTTATTATCTCTGTGTGAATACATCCACTTCCGCAACTCGGAAATATTTCCCGGACCGGACATTTTTTAGATTTAAAATAGATATTTTTTAACCAGTTCCTCGCTAAGTAAAAGAAAATTTCCTCCTAATTTCGTAGTAATCTTGTACTAGGACTTTACGAGGAATAGTATTGCTACGAACTTACGAGGAAATGTTGTTTTTGCCACGTAGTTTCCTCATAAGTTTACTACGGCTTTACGAGGAAATGGTTTTCTCGAGGTTTACGAGGTTACTCGTTTTCCTCGTAAAACGCAAGTAAAATCGTAGTAAATTTACAAGAAAATGTTTTCTTAGTAAAATTTCGTAGTAAATGCCGAGTTTTCTTGTAATGATAAACTGTTGTCTCATTATTATTAATATTTTTACGGAGATATGACTAATATTTTTATTATTGTTATAGCTTTAGCAAGGAACACTACGAAAGACTACACCGAGAGGATCTAATCCTCCCCCATTTTTGTGTTGTAGTCGGTTTCGAGGTTTTGAAATTTTTAAAAATATAGATAATTTTGTTAAAAATTTAACAAAATAGCTGAAAATGGAATTACAGATGATCTATGAGGTATACTTAATTTATTTTGGGTAAAATATAAATTACATTTTTAGTTGAAATAAGGCACCATCATCTTCCTATATATTAATTGAGAAGTCACTTTAGTGACTTTGCTTACGTGTCAATCACTGGTGAAGTCTTGAAAAATTGTTATAGTTTGATTGGCCAATGATTTTTAATTATTTTAATTAGATCTAAAATAAAGCTAAGTCTATAATCAATTACTATCACTTACCATATAATCTAAAAGATATTACAAATAATAATTTATGGTAACTAATTGTCAAAATTATAGAAAGGGTAATAATGTTTGATTAATTCTTTCTCATATTTTTAAACTATATAAAATAATATATAATTCTTAATAGAAATGAATATAAATAATTTCATATTGTATTAAAAATCCATATTCTTATATATAGAATTATATTCATATATATAAACTACTATAATAATTATTAATGTCTTATATATGATTTATAAATCATTTATAAAGTTTTTAGAACAAGTTCACAAAACTATTTACTATGGCTTCCAAAAGCATTTTATCAAAATTTTAAAATTGCTTATAAGAGCACATAGAATTATATTTAAAATTAATAATAAATAATTTTTTAATATAAATGAATATAAATAATTTCATATTGTATTAAAAATCCATATTCTTATATATAGAATTATATTCATACATATAAAATACTATAATAATTATTAATGTTTTATATGATTTATAAATCATTTATAAATTTTTAGAACAAATTCACAAAACTATTTACTATGGCTTCCAAAAGTATTTTATCAAAATTTTAAAATTGCTTATAAGAGCACATAAAATAAAAATCAAATTATATATTAAGCGAGAAGTTACTTAAGTGACTTTTGCTTACGTGTCGCTTATTAGTGAAGTCTTAGGAAAATTGTTAAAAAAATTTTGGTCGATGATTTTTAATTTTATTTTAACTAGATCCAAAAATAAAAAGTAAAATTTGAAATAATTAATATCAGTTGCCAAAAAATCTAAATGATATTACAAATAATGATAGGACAAATCTCCTAAATAACCTTTTTTGAAGTTTTTGTCACAAAAATAACCCTCAAGAACAAAAATGACAAATCTAGCTTTTTTTTATTTTTAAAAAATTAATTTTTTTTTCAATTTTAAACCTCACCCCAAAACCCCACCCCATAACTCTAAACTCTAAATCTAGATTAGTTAACCCAAGGGGTATAAATGTATATTAATCAATTTGTTAACTCTTGGGTTAATTAATCTAGACTTAGGGTTTAGAGTTATGGGGTGGGGTTTTGGGGGTGAGGTTTAAAATTGAAAAAAAAAATTAATTTTTTGAAAATAAAAAAAGGTTAGATTTGTCATTTTTGTTCTTGAGGGTTATTTTTGTGACAAAAACTTTTTTAGGGTTATCTTAGGGTATTTCTCATAATGATATATGGCAACTATTTTTAGAATTAGAGAGAGTAATATTTGCTCCAGAAAAAAAGAGTAATAATATGTAGTTAATTTTTAGGGAAAATTTGGGGAAATACCTTCACATAAGATTTTATTTTGAAAACTACACCATTATATAATATTTTGGAAAACTACACTTAGTCATACCTCAAATTACCAAACTATCCAATTGAAGTCTTTATAATTATTTTAACATATAAATTATTTAGAAAAAAAAACACGTATACATTTAGAATCATATGCGTTTGAAAAAGCATATTTTAAGCTCGTTCATTGCCAAGCAAACGCCCTTCAATTTTTTCAACCAAATTCCCCGTATTCTTGTTCTTAAGATTTAAAGAAAAACAAAAACCGATTAGTCAGTAACACAAACGTGTTTTGCAATAACTAAATAATCAATTGTTTTGATTGAAAGACATTTTTGTTCCGATGTACATGAAACAAACCCAGATAAAATATAAGAAGTAAATGGTGCATTGGTGTATCTTTTCTATTTTTACTACAATTTATTCCAGTATTTTCTTTGACTAACACACAATAATGCTAAGGAAGAAATGATATTTTATGAACTTTGTGAATCTAGAGCACAGAAGAACTCTTACAGTTGCAGATAATTTCTAACGTACTTTTCACTGCTTTTAAGAATGTGTATGATAGGATCCATTCATCATTTTATTAAAGATACTAAAAATCATCCACATGAACATATTTTTTTTATCTCGAAACGTTTATTTACCACAAACACAAATAACAACAATATTTTAAAGTTTAATTTTAGTTATATACTTTATGAATTAATTAGTTATTTAAAATTATTACTAAATTAAACCAGGACAAAAGTGTCTTATTACACGTAATAAAGTGTAATTTGCAAAAAAGAAAAAAGAAGCGTATTTTTCAAATTTCAAATCACAAATAGAGTATTTTTCAAATTATCCCTAATTTTTAATAGTTATAAACTACATAATATAGTGAACAAAATTATTTATATAAAAATCAGTGTAATAGTTTTATATTTTATATAATAATTATATTTGTATATAAGTATATGTTAAATATTAATGTCTTATAAATTTCATATATTATTTATAAATGATTTATAAAATGTTTTAAAAATTATTTATTATAGCTTTTAAAATCATTTTATTAGAATTTTAAAACTATTTATAAGAGCATATGAATCATTTATAGGAAAAAAAATTGGAGAAAAAAAAAGAAATTTGCAATATAAAATATTTTTTTTATTCAAAAAGAATTAAAAGTAATGTGATAATAACATATTTATATGAATGTGTGATTATTGCAATGTACACTTAAAATATATATACATTAGTCGTTATTTAAGCTTCGAAGAATGAACGGATTATATTCAATGTGAGAGCTTTGCAATTATAAAATATTTTGAATTTAAGTCAGTTATATCATAGTATACTAAAAAGGTAATGTAATGATTAAAAAAGATTCTAAGATGGATATTTAATTAATTGATTGTATGGTTTGTGTTAATATTTAGAGAGGTGGATAGAAATATTAGCAAAAATTATGTAAAACAAATTAGAAAAACATTAGCAATGAATGTTAAAATGTGATTTACAGAAAAAGATGATAACAAAAGAAATAAAAAAAGTTAAATATGATGCAAAATATATTTTGGAGAATTTAATATGATAATTGCATATATATATTTATTTGCATCAAATTGATGAGGATTTCACAACTGAAAATTAATTTGCATTAAAATTACATAAGGTGGATAAATAAGACAATTTGATGATTACAAAGTGTTTTAAAATATATTTTTAGGCACACTGATAATAAGTTCGTTAATTATATCACCAAAATAAAGAGAAATATTTTTTTTAACGATTTAGGTTAATATTATTGAATTATCACTAATTCCCATGCTTCTAAAAAACATCATTGAGATTTTAGATTTTAAAATATTTGAAGTCAAAAAGTATATTTGTAATTTTTAATTTTTATTCAAAATTATAATATTATATATAATTTATATTTTTTACATAATATGTATACCCGCAAATTTTGCGAGCAACCACCTAGTTTTTATTACAAATGCTCTATATTTATTTGGCATGAGTCATGAGGTGTAAAATAGTACGTAAGATATCTTTACTAAAGAAGAAATATGTTTTTATGTGTAAAATTGTAAAAAAAAAAGGAATATTTTAGACAGATAATTTGCTTTAGAAACATAACAATGTTACTTCTACTATAAATAGATCCCTTTTTATCAAACTTCAAGGGCTTAAGCTGCAAACTTTTCCTTCGAGGATCAAAATTCCTCCACATAATATGATATCCACAACTGTTCGATTCAAGAAAAGAAAAGAAATACCAAAGTTAGTGAAGTGCACCCAGAGACAAAAGTAATCTCAAACTGTTTACAGTGGTATTACCTGACAATCTTCAAACGCATGTGCGGGATGTTATCACCAAACCGCCTCACTGTATCCTAAGGACCATCTCCAAAACCAGCCAGAACTATAGATAATGGATACCATGAGGAATTAGTTATAGATCATCAGAATAGGTCATTATCATTATCTTCTTCTTTTTTTGTCACTGTGGGAAATCGCTCCCAGGAGCTCCTGAAGGAGTCGAACCCTGGTGCCTTGGGATTCAGCTGAGCCACTAGGCTAGTCTGTCCCGGCGGTCATTATCATTACCTAAAATTGAATGAAACTAAGCAAAAAAATATTACCATGTGAGAAAGATAGCATCAATGGTCTTTTAACCTCGGTTGATAACATGTGGTATTATGGAAGCCTTTAGTTTACCTCTCCATCAACAATAATGAGAACAACATGGTACTGCCCTCCACTTTCTTCCACAATCGTCATGGCCCTTTCGAGAATGGTTGCAAAAGAAGTTACCCAGTGACATAAGGGACCTAAGTTCATGTAACAGAAGATCTACTCACAAACATATTTAAATTTTGGATTTAGTTTAGTACCTGATGGAAGCGGAACCAATAGGGAACGTTGGCAACAATAAGATAGAGTTCTTTGTAGACGTCACTCCCATATCATGTGTTTGTTCATTTCTCGGAATCTTCGCTCCATTCATAATAAGACACATAAAACAATAAGCTTTTGAATGTTTGTTTTCTTGCAAACAAAACCGTAAATTTTTGTGAAACTCGTTATATGGGTTGTCAATGGGTCAAGTTTTACTACATTTTATCCTAACATAAACAAAAAGAAATCCATTATAAGAGTGATTCAACTATCATTCTATCGACTCTGGCAAATGAAGCTGGTTCAAGACGGTTGCTACTCGCAACGCCGGGAGATGACAGTTCGGTAGATTCTCTTGAATGGCATCGTTGAAGAGAACAAATGGCAGGACTGCAGCGGTAGATTTGAAGTCATCGACGCTGTGTGATTTGTTTAGGGGTTCTAAGGAATAGGCGAGGAAAAATGACACGAGTGAGTTATATATGGTGGAAATGAGGGAATTGAAGAGATCCTCGTCATTATACGTTATTACATTGAAGAGAGCTTTAAAGAATCATAGTAATAGAAAGAAAATTGTGTTAAGCTGGCCAGAGAAAGAGATGGCTCGTCAATAATGGAGAGGAGAGGGCAAGGAGTTTAAGTGGGCCAGTGTTGGGCTTTTCGGTCGACAACAAAAATTTAGATGCAAACAAAGTGACGTGGCAGTAAACGAAGATCCTATTGGACGATTTTCAGAATTGACGTGGACAGACTATCCTTTATATCTTCCTTTTAGTATAGCAAAGATGATTTTTACATTTACATATTAGATATTTTCGTTTTAATAATAAAATTATTTTGATTAATTATTAAAAAAATAAATTTGTGAATTTGTACTAACATTATTGTTTAATTTAATATATTTAAATTGATTTAAACCAATTTGAAACGGTTTAAATTGATTTAGAATGGTTTGAACAGATTTGAATCCTATAAATTGGGCTTTATATACATTGTTTCAGCTAGTACCAATTCGCCTCCATCCGCTTAGCTAGGCCTGGGCATTTTAACCTGTATCCGAGGATCCGACCCGGAACCGACCCGAAAATACAGGTTTGGGTCCAGAACCGGAACCGAGAATTTTACCCTATTGGGTCTAATGATGGAGGACCCGTAGGTAGCAGGTTCGGGTCCAGAACCGACCCGGGACCCGATCGGATATTTTTGGAACCGAAGATTATTAGACTTAATGATTTTTTTGTGTGTGTTTTGAATGGTAACTTGATCATGTTTTAAGTTTATTAGTTATGGTTACGGTAATTGCACTACTGCAGTTTCAGAATGTGTTTTTTTCGTTATGGGGTTTCAAAATTGCAGGTTTGAGGTTCGGGTAACGTTGCAGGTTAATGGGTACAAGTAGACACGAAACACATATTTAGACCCAAAAATATGTAGAAACGACCCGAAATATCAGGAACCGACTCGAAAACGGAACCGAAATACCTGGATCTGACCCGATACAATAAAGAACCGAAAAAATTTAGGTATATGCGGGTACGAGATAAGTGGACCCGAACCGACTCGGACCCGATAAGACCCGACCCGGAACCGATCCGAATTTTTTAAAATACTTATATGGGTCTAAATCTCTAGGACCCGAAAAGACCCGACCCGAACCCGACCCGAGGACCCGGATGCCCAGGCCTACGCTTAGCCACCTAAACCAAATTTTTAGAACTATAATAAATATACTAGTTTTTTATTCTCTTTTCAGCGCCGACGTCAACCCATTTATTTCTTCTGTCTTTTGTTTTCTGTCTTTTTCTTTTTCTCCTGAAAGATTTCTTTTTAAGGATGTACAGTGAGATGTGGATTCAGTTTGGTGGAAATAGATACACCTAAAAGGATCATTTTGAGAATATGATGGTGGATCTGTTCGTCTAATATTAGCGTGTATTTTTCTCTTCTCTCAGATCACATATCAGATCTAGTTTTTTTCTTCTTCATGTTTTCTTCGTCTAAGCCTCTATCTGTCTTGTCCTTGCATGTGGAGTTTGATTCGATCATGGGTAGTTCGGGGTTGATTTTTTTCTATTTCTTTGTTGCCTCTTTTACCGTAGAAGTCTCTGTTTTAGTATAGCATTTATTGTTAAATACTTCTCCAAGCCGCTTGGTGTGTGGTTCTAGAGTTGTCTCACCACTACGAGTGTTTCATCTAAGTTTCAGTCTCTCTTAGATCTTGTACGTACCAGTTGCTGTTGATTTGTTGAAATTTTTGTAGCTTGGAGGTTTTGGGTTAATGGTTTCCTCTTTCCCTTTAGCTGCGGGATTTTCTTCTCCTCTACTCTAGAAATGATATTTCGATGCTCCTCGAAATCTCTGATGTTGACCTGCATCTTCTTCAACAAGCCAACAATAGAAAATGAATTCATAGGAGCTATAGTAAGATCATTAGAGACGATGAATTTTGTGTTTTTCTTTATAGACCCGGTGTCACATCTCGATGAACTTCCAAAAATTACTTTTGTATTTTTTGGAACCATTGTCACAATTTCTCCACCTACTAAGAGAAAATGCATGTACCACTGAATCTACATTCCTAATTGGCATCTCCAAAGATCGCAAGAATTGCGAGGAACATAACATTCATACACTGTGATGGGAAAGATTGATAACCAAACAGTGTTGTTACTGCAACTTTAATAATCAGGAAAATGATTAAAAAAATGGAAGTTGATGTTCTTCCACAAGGGCTTCTGCAAAACTTCGGACACATCCCAAAATAGTGTTATCATTGGACAATGAGCAGCCAACTCAAGAAAGAAGATCAGAAAGTTGAGAAGAGAGTTGATGAAGTATGTGTTGTACTTATGATAAAGAATCTCCATATCAAACTTTCTAACAAAAACTTTCATATAACCATCTAACAAAAACTCTGGATAAAGTGTTTTGAACATGTGCTGATAGAATTATGAGCTTCCTTGGCATGCAAGGTTTCCTTAGGAACGCACATGATAAGGGAGTTTATGAAGTGAAAACACATCCCAAAAGAATCAGCACCTAAGATTTAGACAAGTAATAGTTGTTAAAAAGATTTGTTTATTAACGATAATGATGCAAAATAAGTAAGATAAGAAACCAAAGTACATATTCGAACTCTACGTCAAGTAGGGTTTCTTGTTAGTCACTAGTCAGTAAAACCAATGTACCCTAGATCATTAAGAACTTTCATGATAACACCAATAAATTTTATGATTCCTACTAGAAGGGTATTGTTTAAATGATATGCAATACAAGCTTTCTTTTGTTCTTGTGCTTTCTTCTTGAGCACTTCTTTTACTTCTTTCTTCAGCATCCAATGACGCTCTACCATTTCTGTTTTAACTCCATAAATCTCCAAAAAAAGAATACTCCATAATTGCTTACTTTTCCACATGTGCTTTACTTGAAAATTTTCAGCATTAATGGGAAACTGTTTCACGTCTACTGCCACCACTAACCTTGACCCCACACCATTTACACGTAACCATCTCGCATGAGCAGTTTCTTCCCAAGAACTCAACAAAGCTGTCTCTAGTAATGATGTCAACACTGCAGGTCTTGAGATCAGAAACTGAGTATTTAAATCTCATCCACTGGTCACACAAGAGATTAGATATGTGTGCTTGCGTCAACATTCTCGGACTCTGAAATGTGTATGTATTCTCCATAACTCCAACTCGTAATATCTGACCAGTGTTTTGTGCGTCACCATATGATAAGTTGCCAGACTACAATGAACACAACTGCTTGTGAATGTCTTCGGTTGTAATAACTCCCAGGGCTGAGAAAAAACAACCACAATCCTGTTGAAAGTTAGTTACATCTGTAGCTGTTAAGAATCAAGTCAGTGATTCACAATATTTGAGATATTAGTGGACTAGTCAAAGAAACTCTGGTTTATCGTTGTTGGATCCCTGTACGCTTTCAGGAGCAACAAAATCTAGTGGCACCTTCATGCTCTTATCTCTATAAACAGTTTGAATAACATTTCATAAAAATAGCTTTACCGAAGTGTTACTCAAAGGTCCATGGCTCTATATATGCATAAGAATAAACACATATCGACAGAGCAAACCAGACTATAGATAGTTTTCGAATAAGGGAACTGTGTTGTTAGCTCGTAAAGCTTGTTCCAATTTCACGTATTCCAGAGTTAAAAAGATGATTTTCGATTGCTAACCACTGTAAAAATATTGAGGACTATGTACAGTGAGAAAATTTATTGATAATATAATGTCGGAATTGATGAACAGAATCTACATATTAATGTTGTAATGAGACCGGAGAAACATGTAAATTTTATCTACAAACTAAACAGAGATACTAAAACATTAATCAACAGAAACTACAGTCTAAACAGAGAAACTAAACTACATATAATGAACAAAAACTACAGTCAAAACAGAGATACTAAACTACAATGAACATAAACGACAGTCTACATACTAATCTGATAGAAAATGTAAGTGAACAACAACTACACTCTAAACAGATATACTAAACGGTAATGAACAAACTACAGTCTACATGCTAATCAGATACTAAACAGTGATGCTAACAGAAACTACAACCTACATGCTAATCAGATACTCAACGTAAGTGAACAGAATCCACAACCTACATGCTAACAAGTTACTAAATGTAAGTAAACAGAATCTACAACCTAAACAGAGAAACTAAACACTAATGAACTGAAACTAAATTGAAGTCAGACGATTTCTTCATGGGCATAATAGTCTTCAACCTCAAGACTTTGTTCAGAGTTCTCTTAAAGTGTGTGGTCTTTGTCGGGAAAAACTTCAACTTCAGAGTCTTCTTGTCTGAAACAGCAACATCAACCGCCCTTGGTTTCTTGTTGGAACGTCTTCCTCTGATTCTTAACTTGAACAGCTTCAGTAAAAACGAGTTACTTGTCTTCTTGTCCTCTTCTTCAACTTGTGGACGAGGCAAAAACGGATGCGACAGCAACTCACAAGCGCTTCCTCTCTCCTCAGGTTCACACGAGAAACACGTTTCGATAAAACTCTTTGCATCAGAAGGTAAACTCTCAGGTATCTCAGGAGCCTTACCAGAACGAAGACGAGTCGCTAGAAGATCGAGATTAACTCCTTCCCATGGAATGACACCCGTGTACATCTCCAACACCAAACACCCCACCGACCACAAATCTATCGCTTTGTCGGCGAACCCGTCACGTACAGACTCGGGAGGCATGTAGATAGGAGTCCCGACCCATGGGAACTTAGTCTCCCAGAACTTAGGAACCTCTCCTACCTCTAACGTGTTACCAAAATCCGAAATCTTGATCTCATATGATGAATCAGAAGAAGGGAAGACAAGTAAGTTGTCTGATTTGATGTCGCAATGAACATAACCATGTCCGTGAACCGACACCAAACCTTCGAGAACCATCCGCGGGAAGTCTTTGATCAACGGCTCCGGTAAATTTCTGTCGGCGTAACGGTCCATGAAAGAGTTTAAACAACCTTGGGAAGCGTACTCGAGTTGAAGTTTGTTACCGTAACTGCTTAGACCTTGTTGAAGAGAGTCACCGAAACATGTAACGATCCTCGGAAAACCTCTGAGTTCGAGAAGAATCTGTAACTCTCTTTGGAGACTGTCGTAGTCAGCGTCGTAGGAGTTCTTGACGGCGGAGAGAAAGGAAGAGTCGTCGTGGGGATTAGTGTAGCGGACGAGATTAACAACACCGTAAGCGCCTTCTCCAAGAAACTTTACGAATTCTTCGTTTGATTGTTGCATCTTTTTCAATCGGAGTTGATTTTTAGGGTTTTGAGAAGAAAATCGCAAAAGCTTTTTAGGGTTTTGAAACTGAATCGCAATGGAGAAAAAATGTAAAAGAAAATCGTTGAAGAGCAAAAAGAATAGAAGTGGAGCAAAGGAGAAGAGATATGAGAGGGTTTTATAGATTTGGGGTCGGTGACTTAACATAGACACGGAAAAAAAGAATTTCGAGTAAATAATTTCCTTTTCTCAGTTACTCAAAAAAGGAAATTCGAGTAAATAATTTCTTTTTCTCAGTTACTCAAAAAAGGAAATTCGAACCGCCGCGAGGAAATTAAAAATGGAAAACCATGTCTGTTTGCTTTTCTTTTATTTTAGCCATTTAAAGTTTAATTATAACTGCTATTTAAATACAATTTTTTCATGCAATGTAATTTGTCAACTAGAACTTCAAATTTTATTTAAAAGGCAAATTTTGTGACCGAGAAAGCTAGAATTATGTATATTTCAAATTTATAAACACAAAACAGTATTTTCCAAACTTCCTAATTTAAAAAAAAAAGAGTAATTTAGGTAAATATACGGTATAACAATGCTATAACCAAATCGTGTATTTATAATATCTCTACACCGATATGGAGCACCATGTGTATTGGACTACGATATGTATATATATTAGATTCCGTAGGATTTTAGCTTATGCCGTCACACAATTATAGGTTAATATATATCTTATGTCTAATGTTTAACTTTGATAAGAATGTATATCTCTTATAGATTATTTATTAAAATAATTTCACATGTCATCTATACAATTACTTTCACAAAAATAATGATATACTTTACTAAAAGTAATAACATAGTTTATGACTAAATATGACATGTTAATTATATTTAATTTAGTTCCGGTTTTTAGTAAAAAAATTAGAATATAGAAATAACTAATAGATCATCACTAAAGTATATCTATTCAAATATGACATCAAATTATATTAGGATAAAAATATAATTTTTTTTAAAAAAAATTGAAATCTTATTTAAGTATATTTTTATAATTATACATTTTTAGTACTAAACAAAATTTTGAAAAATTTATACAGTTTTTAAAAAAAATTATAACTTTTTAATTGTAAGAATATTTGTTTTTTTAATATCTACAAAATTTTAAAATACTCTTTACTTTTATTTTTGATCATTATAACTTATATATCAATTTTTTTAAATAAATTAGAGAATTTGCTTACACTATCAAATTATTAAAACAACTTTTCATGTTTATTCTAACTACACTTATCCTTAGCTTTAAAGAGCTAAATAAAAATTTCTATCTTTAGGGTTAATGAATATAGACTTATAGTTCAGATTTCACGAATGGGTTTATGATTTTAAAATAAAAAATAAAATAAAAAAAAATTAAAATATTTTCCACATGAATTTTTGAATTTTAAAATATATTTTATAAAATTTTCAAAAGGAAACTCGAATAAAATCAAAAGATCTAATTTTAAAAATATAATTCAAAAAATGTAATTTAAAAAATATTTTTATATTTTTATTATTTAAGAAATAATTGTTTATTCTTATATATCTATAAAGCAAGAGTAGAATGACCTTTTATCTCTTTAATTAAAAAATGTATTTGTCCTCTAATTAAGTAAATATAAAATAGTGATATAAAAAAATAAGGTAAAAGCAGAATTCCCACAAAAATTTATACAAACTGATTTAATATATTTTAACCAAAATAATAAATGAAAATCTATCTAAGATTATAATTTTAAATATATAATATATTTTCTTAAATATAATTTTAAATTAATTAAAATATTTATTTTATCTTAAGTTTAGGTTTAACTTAACTATAATTTATATTAAAATATTATTATAAGATAATAATATCAAAAATTTTAACAAAATTTTATTTTGAATTTTAATTTTAAAAATATTATTATTCCACATGATGCATAAAAACACCTAGTTCACTTTAGTTATACCGTGTCCAAATTTTTTTTTTCAATATGCATTTAACATTTATCATTTCACTTTATAATATATATTAATTTAACCCGTTAAAACGGAAATTTTAGATCCGGTTACAAGCAGTTTTTGAACAAAATTTCTAAAATCAATCTAATACAAAACCAACTTCGTCCATCTACTAAACCCGACACGATCCGCTCACTCATCTTTCGAAATTCTCTAGAATCAGTTACGGTTCTCAAGTATCAACGAAACCACTCGAAGGTGAGGTTCTCCTTGTAGCCTCAGATGCCACGACTTCTTATGTCGTTTCCGGAATAGCTAGCTCCGAATGAATATCGTAAGAACTATTGGGAGACAGTAACATACTCTTGCAAGCTTCAGTCTCAAAATGTTTGGGGCCCATATTTGCAACGTTTTTGTTAAGGTTTTGATAACAAGCTAGGGTCGAATGTCTGCAAATCTTTATGATTCTTCAGCAAACTAGCAATTTTACCCCATTGGCTTTGGGAGAGTCAAAAGACTGATGAGCACATCAATGAAATCTTGATCTGCCTCAACGAAAACAACTTTGTTTCTCTTCTCATCAATGAGGAGTTTCAAATTAAACTTTACACTTGTACCATTGGAGGTGTAGGAAAACGAGTAATATCAGAAGAAGAAGAAAAGAGAAAACATCTAAAGATTTTAGATATAGATAAAGATATGCCTTCGACATGTATATAAGAAAAGTAGTGGTTAAGAATCTGAACAGGTTTCAAAACGTTAAACGAATAACTTTATGAGTCATTTCTCGTGAATTTAATGGTTGGAAACTGGAATATAAATTCCTTAGAAAACATACTCCTTATATTCCCATCGTATGAACCGTAAAGTCTCTTTGACTCGTATTTTTATGCCAGGATTAACGGTTTAAACACTATCAGAGGATTTATTTTCTTGTAATAATTTTTTGATATATATTTTCTTGTAATAACTTTTAGGCTGTAAGCTCAAGACTTTGGAACTTGATAGGTTGCTATAGTGGTGGAGTATTGATTCGCGTTTGGGTGTCACACATAGAAAATGAGGTGTTACACACGCTTCGGAGAATAAAAAAGAGATATCAAAGATGTTATGATGTGAAATATTTTCATAAGTTTGGTTGACGAAATATGCCTTAAATAAGCATATTTAGATCACAAATTAGAAGATTTGGTGATGCTAAAATATATGAAATAATATATTAAATAATAAGAAAAAAAATATTTGATATATACCTTGCCTTCTCCTAGAATTATGTTAGGGCTTTTGATGTTGTAATTCTCACAAAAACACAAATGGGATTTTGGAGTTTTAGAAAGTGGGTGATTTGTAGACGTGATCAACAGGGGTTGATTCACGCAAGTTGGGTGTGCTAGAAATCAATCCGTGTCGAGTCGTGTAATTCGGATCAAGCAAGTCTATAAGAGATTGTGTAAAGGATTTCTAATAAAAAAGATACATATTCTTGAAGTTACTTTTTGCCTTGTGTTATTGCTGAATCTCGATTTAACAAATGGTATCAGAGCGGGACACCTAAACAAAGGAGGATTCTTCGCACCAAGGTGAGATCCTAAGAAGAGATTATGGCAATTTTGACACATAATATGTTGCTGCTGAATGATGTGAATTACGGGTATTGGAAAGTGAGAATGAGAGCAAATTTACATGGAGCTGATGAAGATATTTGGACGGTTGTTCAAACTGGATGGGAAGAACCATATGTGGTTCTAGAAGATCGTTTGAAGACACCTAAACCAAAGACAAAGTGGACTGCAACAGAGAAAAAACTTTCGAAGTTTAATGTGAAAGCATTGGATACAATCTTCAGTTCTGTAGATGGTAAGCAATTTGAGCTAATACAAGGATGTGAATCAGAAAGAGGTTTGGGATATACTACAAAACGCTTTTGAGGGTACTGTGAATGTTAGGAGGATAAGATTGGACTTGCTTGCATCACAATTTGAAAACATAAGGATGACCGATGATGAGAAGATAGGAGACTTCAGTGCCAAGCTCAGCTCTATAACCAATGAAGCACAAGTTTTAGGTAAAAAATATGAAGATGCAAAACTGGTGAAGAAACTTTTGCGATGTCTACCTACTAAGTTTGTAGCACACAAAGCGGCGATAACCTTGACGATGAACATTGATGAATTGAAGTTCGCTGAAGTAGTAAGAATTTTAAAGGCTGAGGAGATGGAACTAGAATCTAAGTTGTCAAAGCATGTTCAAAACTCAAGAGTTACTGTTGAAGAAGACATCCAAAGAGCTCCAAAACTTGAAGAATCTATTCACCTAATGATTCAGAAACTTGAAGAAACCATGAATCTTTTGCATAAAATGTCCAACAAAACACTGCCTAGAGAAGAAGAAAGACATAAAAGTCATGAAGTGGTATGTTTTAATTGTCATGGTATTGGACATGTCAAAACAGCTTGTCCATCATTCAAGAGAAAAAAAATCAAGTGTAATGGATGTAATGGTTATGGGCTTATAAAGTCATATTGTGTGAATACAAAGAAGATGAAGAAGAAGAGAAGCTGCAGTGATAGAACGTCAGAGAAAGAAGCATATGCTCTCAATTTCGTGGCTCTTCATGGAGTTGTGGGATCTGAAAAAGACATCACTAAAGTTGAATCTCGTACGTGTGTGTCACACCTCAGTTCTGATGTGTCACACAATGATACAGAAAGTGATTTAAATGCTGATTTTTTTGCTGAGTATCAAGTTCTCTTTGGTCAATTTACTAAACTCAGTGAAGAAAATATTCAACTGATCAAAGATAAAGCAATGCTGAAAGCACAAGTAAACATTCTAGAGTCTCAAAACAACAATAAATCAGAGACTAGGGTATCAAAAGAAGAGAATGAGTTTGATCTACATAGTCTACAAAAGACAATCTCTGAGCAGGCCTACAATCTAAAGAATGTGGAGACTAAATATGAGCAGACAAAACAACTACTGAATGAGGAACTCGAGAAAAACCGGCTACTACAAAGAGAACTTAGTGAAAACTACAAGAAAGTAAGAATGTTGAACACTGGATCAGCTACTCTTGATCATATCCTATCGGTTGGGCAGCCTCCAAAAACCAGTTGGGGTTTGGGTTATAAAGGTACTACTTCACAAGATCAAGATCATGACAAAGCTGATGGGATAAAGTTCATGAAAGCTGCAGTTAAATCAGATGATAAACTCAAAGATACAGCAAAACAAACTAGCATATCACTAGCTGCAGAACCATCAAAATCAGTGTCAAAGGTACAAGACATAAAAGTTGTTGCTAAGCAAAGGAATGACTGTCACTTTTGTGGTAAGACTGGACATAATGTTGCCTACTGTTATGCTCGTAGAAATCAGATTGAGCAAGCTTAGAGGATGAACCTTTGTTATGTGGAACTCAGAAGGTATGGACATATATGGATAGCTAAGAAGGATATGTATCCTAAGTTTACGAAAGGTGTGTCACACGAGTATACCAATGATTCATACACTCGGATTGGAAATCAATATGCTGAAGCTGAAGAACTAGTTCGATGGACTTCTACTAGAAGGCATTGAGAGTTTTGATGGTCCAACAAGTATCATAAAGTTTTTCACAGAGTTTTTCACTCAAGCAGGGGGAGATGATACTTGCTTCAGGGGGAGTTCAGGATAAGCATATTGTGCTTAGAGGTTAGTGAGCTTGAGTTGTAAAACTCAGTGAAAAAGGGGGAGAATGTAAGCTCAAGACTTGGGAGCTTGATAGGTTGCTACAGTGGTGGAGCATTGATTCGCGTTTGGGTGTCACACATGGAAAATGAGGTGCTACACACGCTTCGGAGTATAAAAAGGAAATATCAAAGATGTGATGATGTGGAATATTTCCATATGTTTGGTTGACGAAATATGCCTTAAATAAGCATATTTAGATCAAAAATTGGAAGATTTGGTGATGCTAAAATATAGGAAATAATATATTAAATAATAGAAAAAGATTCTTTGATATATACTTTGCCTTCTCCTAGAATTATGTTAGGGCTTTTGATGTTGTAATTCTCACAGAAACACAAAGAAGATTTTGGGGTTTGAGAGAGTGATTGATTTGTAGACGTGATCAACAGGGGTTGATTCACGCAAGTTAGGTGTGCTAAAAATCGATCCGTGTCGAGTCGTGTAATTCGGATCAAGCAAGTCTGTAAAAGATTGTGTAAAAAATTTCTAATAAAAAAAATACATATTCTTGGAGTTAATTGCTGAATCTCGATTTAACATAGGCAATTTCTTTACGGGTTAACATTGCAACCGCAACACATCATAATTGTGTATTGAACAATCAAGAGTTTACTCAGAGTTGATTCAATATTTTCCAATCAAAATATTACGAGAAAATTAATTTCAGAAGATCATTATAACATAAATGTATCAGAAGTTCAATACCGACTTCGAAATAGCCACAAATTTAAATTTAAAACATATCAGAGTTCACATTTTATTCCTCAAACTTGTTTTTTATTCCTGATAGAAGCAAATCACAAATCGGATGATGTGATGTTTAAGCAGAAGTAGTTCCAGTTTTTGCAGCGATAGCTCCAGCTTCAATCAACAGAGGAACCAACTTACCGTCACTGTGCAGTTTGGTTACAGCTACAAAAGAACAATGAACATCACAAGATTTGGTTTAGAGGAAACACAAGGAATATTCATAATAATCGAAAGAGTTTTGTGCTCTAGCTCTCTTACCATCGCAGCCACCGATGTGTTTTTCACCTATAAACACATTGGGAACGGTGCGTTGTCCAGTCCATTCTGCCAGAGCCGATTGAACTTGGCTACCATCACCTGTGTTATAACAACAACAATGAACAGAGCTTGAGTCTGGATTTCTCTGGTGAGTCTGAATCAATGCGATATATGCTCATTGATTGTTATGGTTCCATAAATGATTAAAAAAAAAACTAAATTGAATCTTTAGAAAATTTTGAATGATGGGCTCATAGGCAGAACAGAACCTATACTAAGGATCAGAGAGAAAAACAAAACTCGAATCTACAGAGAATGCGGAGAAACGTTCTAGAGTTTGTCCATGAACAAAATATATACTTGAATATGGAGAATTTTTTTTGGCCAGCAGAGAGCAATTAGAACATGCTCTGAAACATTAAAAGATGGTAAACTTCTATTTGGATAATGAACAAAAACAATAGTTGGATCAAAAACCTAAAAACAAATCTCTTCGAGTGAAAACCAAAGAAACTATAGATGCTAGGCTCATGAACAAAACCATGAAACCTTAGATGATGCGATCATGAACAAAATCCACACTGTAAGAGAAAGAAGAGAAACCATTCAGCAGAAGTGGGGGGTTCATGAACCAAAACCTATACTTGGATCAATAACCTAAACATGAATCTCAAAGGAAAACATGCAAGAGAAGAGATTACAATCACAACTTTCTGAAAAAACAATAAAAACAGAGAAGAATCAGACAAAAAACCTAAACTCGAATAAAGGTAAACAAGACAATAGAACAAAACAGAACGAAAACATAAAAAAAAAAAAGATTAGAGGATTATTACTCTCTTTGTCGAGCTCAACGGCGAAGAATTTAGCTCCCAGTTGTTGCAAAAGATCCTTCACTCTCACACAGTATGGACAAAAAGACTTGCTGCAATTCCACAGAACCGATCAGATCATAACAAACACACAGACTCACCTTTGGTACACAATACCGTCTAGATACATCCATGTATGATATGCTTTATATACGATCAAAGACAAGCATAGAATCCGGTTCAAAGATACCAACAAACAACCATACAAAATCGATAGAGAATCGAGAAGAGATGGACCTGAAAACAACGACCGGGTTGCCGGAAACGATCTCTTTAGCCTTCTGCATTGACATCTTTCTTCGAAATTATGAAAACCCTAGATTCGCTTTCTTGTGAGGAGAATGAAAATGGGAGCAAAAGAGGTGTCCGCTTTATAAATACGCAGTTGAAAGACTATTGTCTTTTTGTCAACAAAGATAAAACCTTTGTTTAATATCAGCCGTCCATTTTTGAATATCTGTTTTCAAATATTATATTGGGCTTTTTCTGGGCCGCCGTTTCTATTTTTATTTTATTTTCCTTGTCGTCAGGTTGGTGGATGTCTGTTCTCTGGCACGTTCTGAATGAAACTCTCTTCGCTAATCCAAGAAAATACCTGAATTTGGGCATTTTCCTTTTTCATCTACTTTTTAACTAATTGTCAAAAATACCAATTTTTTTTACTATTTTTCAAAAATACACTAATCACTTTTATCTTTGTTTTTAAGAGAAAAAACACACTTATAACCATTGAATTAATTAATCTAAGACTTAATGTTTAGAGTTAAGGGGTGGTGTACATGGGGGTAGAGTTTAAGAACGTAAAATTTAGGATTCTAATTAATTTTAAAAAAATTTACTTCTTAAAAAAGTGATATTTTTGAAAATGTTTCTTTAATAAAGGTAAAAGTAAAAAGTGTTATAAGGAAAGTGATATTTTTAAAAACTCCCCCTAATTTTTTATATTATTTAAAAAATCAGTTTCTTACATGTCAGTTTCACTTTATTTCTTACGGTTAATTATAATAATAATTTTAATAAATTAAATTAATTACTAAAATACTATTGTAGATATCTTTATATTTCTTACGGTTAATTATAATAATAATTTTAATAACTTAAATTAATTACTAAAATACTATTGTTGATATCTTTATTTATTTTATTTTTGTTAATATTTCTTTCTAAATATTCTTTTTATCAAAAAGGCAATATCTTTCATATATGTTATTTTCATATTTAAAAGATGTAACTTAATAAAAAAAATATTTTATATAAATAAAAAAATGAATTTAATATAAAAAGTAATATTATTTAAAACCTATAGTTTAAAAAATTGAATTATTTTATGATAAGAGAAAAAAACATTACTCAAACGATCCTTATAAGATCAAACTTAGTTTTGTTCCATAGTAAAAAACTTTGTAAGAAAGCTCACTTGTTTAGATTACATAATCATAATGATGTGATTAGAGGGTATCAAAAAAATTCTTTTATATAAATCAAAAAAATGAATTTAATATAAAAAGTAATATCTTTAATATAAAAATATAACAAGTTTTATATTTAAAACTTATAATTTAAGAAAAATGAATTATTTTAAATATATAAAGGCATCTAATATCAAAAATAATTATATTTAATATAATAAATGTATATCAATTTTCTTACATTTAAAACATTGATTTAATAGAAATAAATTTCCTTTCAAAAATCTCAATTTCATAAATATATGGATTTTCCGTAACTCACATTAGTTAAATAAGTTTTTGTAGTTATAAACATCTTAATTACTATTTATTTATTTTAAATTAATTTTAACTCTAAATCAATAATTTTCCTTTGTATTAAAAATTACAATCCTAATAATATATGGATGTTCATATCTCTATATAAATAAATGATTTTTTTCAAGTTTGAACCATCAACACATACACATATATGTAACTAGAGAATGAGAGAATTTGCCAAAAATGACTAAAAACTTGATTTTAAATGTAAAAGTGTATCCTAACTCAAATCAAATGCAAAATTAACTCAAAAGGCTAGTGAAATTACAAACATTCCCTCATGACTACACAAAAAAAAATATTGTAGTTTACGATTATAAACCTATGAATGATAAGACTTTCAGGGAATTCTTCTCAAAAGACTTCCCTGAAAGTCTTCTCGTGCTATATATCTTAAAAATAATTTATAAAATTTATAAAAAAAAAAATATTTTGATTAGTAAAAAATCATAATACTGTAATTATAGACTTTATAAATGATATAAATTTAGATTTGGTAAAATTGAATAGTTTTCAACATAGATGAGTGAATGTAAGTTAGTCATGATATTCTTTAGTTTAGAGTTTGTTAACCATGTTATAGTATTGTATGTGTTTTTAAGGTTAGATTGTGGTATCTTAATTTTTTTTAACTAAATTTGACCTATATGTGTTTAGTTTTGTATATATTCAACACTTTATACGTTTATTTTAAATTTAATAAAGTTTTTGTATGTGATTTAGTAATATATTTGATTTTAAGGTTTTGGAAGACTTAAATTTTCGAAGATATAATGCATTAGAAGAGTTATTGGAAGACTTAACTACCATTTCTCGCTTAAAATTTTAGAAGAATTTTGGTTTCCCGCCTATAGTTAAGTTCTCCAATAAGTCTTCCATAAGTCTTCGAGTATAAATCTTAAGTCTTCCATAAGATCTATTTAAGATCTAGTGTATTAGATCTTAAAAATAATTTAATAATTTCGTAAAAAAAATATTTTGGTTGGGAAAAAATCATAATCATCTAATTATAGACATTTTAAGTGATATAAATTTAGATTTTAAAGTTTATTTAAGTTTTATGAAGTGTTTGTTTTTAATTAGTTAGTTATTTTGAGTTTAGGGTGCATGTGACTTAAGTCTTCTAATAAATAATTCACTAGAAGACATAGGGTTTAGAAGACTTTCAAGTAAGTTTTCGAGGATGTATTATATTAGAAGACTTACTTGAAAGTCTTCTGAATCAAAAATATTTTAATTTTATTGATTTTTTGTCTTTTTATATAAAAAAAATTTTACATATTATCTCTCTTCCTCTCAAATGGCTACAAGAAAATGTAATTTTCTCATTTTAAAACTCTCCAACATCTAAAATGATCGGAAAGTTGGCCGGGCCAAAGGTTCTCTCTCTTCTCTAGAGAAAGATAAATTCTCTCAACCCCTCTTATCAAATCCAGATCATTCAGAGGGGGAGAAATCTTATCATCTTTTGTTTGTAATATACTTTCGATCTTTGATCGACTTTGTTTTCCGGTTAGCGGATCTATAGTTTCGTTGGACGAGTTTTTGTAGTGTTTCAAACTGAATCATGGCAGTTTCTTCACGTTTATCTTTTTCTAGTTTAAGTTTGATTAAATAAAATTCCGATTTCGATCGGATTGAAAGCGACTCTCTGAAAGTTCTTCTTATTCCTTTTCTAACTCTTTCCGATTGAAGAATCTACTAGATGCTATGCAGGGTAACTTCGTGCTTGCTCATCCACCAATCCTTAGTGGGGTGGGACTAAGATCTCCGGCTAGAACATCACCGGAGACGGCGGTGTGTTCCTCATCTGTAGAAGGTGAAGATTGGTCAAGAGTGAGAAAGGTGATAGCAGAGAAGTCGTTTAATTGGTATCAGAGATTGAAGCATGAAGTTTTGTTATTGAGGTGTGCCACGGCCAGGAGATGGAAGAGAGGAAGTAGGTTCTTTTCACCGTTGTGGCGGAGTAAAGAGGAATACGGAAGCGGAGATGGAATCCTTTCACGGTGGTGTTTCTTTCCGGTCGTTGCAATTGCCGTTTTCTGAATGAATGACACGTGTGTCTACGTGTCTGGGGAAGCACCTGCAAGAAACATGTTGAAGAAGGACGACTCTCTACCGCTTTTGTTTTATTGTGGGCTTCATTGTAATATTTTATATTTTCCTTATGCCTCATTTGCCGTAACTGATACCAAGCCCACTGGGTTAAAATGAATGAAATCTTGTCTACAAAAAAAAAAACTCTCCAACATCTCTCTAATCTCTTTGAACACTAAAAAAAAAACAAATTTTATATCAATTTCTCATTTTTATCTCATGTTTCTCACCTATTTATTTTGTTTTTGCAGTTTTTTCATTACATGGTTTTCATCTTCCACTTCTTTAAAGGTAGATCTTTAAATCATATTTTATCATTTGGTAAATTCTTATTGCTTAAAGTTCTTAACTTTTGAAAACTCTTTTAGTTGTTTTAAGTTCTTACCTTATTTTTAAAGCTTTTCAATGTTTTGAAGTCAATTTAATGCTTTTAGATAAGTAGGTTTTTCAGATCTGAGACGACTTGGAAGACTTTCAAGTAAGTCTTTCATAAAAAAAAACTAAACTTTATATTAATTTCGCATTTTTATTTCATGTCTTTCTCACTGATTTATTTTGTTTGGATATTCAGGTTTTTCAGATCTGAAACGACTTGGAAGACTTTCATGGAAATCTTCTTGGAAGACTTTCATGGAAATCTTCTTGGAAGACTTTCATGGAAATCTTCTTGAAAGACTTTCATGGAAGTTTTCTTGGAAGTATTCCAACAAATAATGAACTAGAAGACTTCCGCGGAAGTCTTCTGGACGAATAATAAATTTAGGGTCTAGAAGACTTTATTCTATTAGAAGACTTTCGAATAAGTCTTTCAAATAAATCTTTTATAAAAAACTAAACTTTATATTAATTTCTAATTTTTATCTCATGTAATTTCTCACTGATTTATTTTGTTTAGATATGTAAGTTTTTCAGATTTGAGACAATTTGGAAGATTTTCATGGAAGTCTTCTCGGAAGTTTTCCAACAAATAATGCACTAGAAGACTTCACGGAATTCTTCTAACAGATTCTTTTCTCATGTTATGGAGTCCAAACTTGTTTTTGTAGAGAAATGATCTATAATAATTTTGTTTATGGTCGTTTTGTGATTTGTAGGTGTACTCTTTTAATTGTGAATTTTTTTGTTAATTTTAAGAGATATTAATGAAAAAAAATTGTAAATATATTCATGTATACAATATTATCTTGCAAAAATTACTTGACATTATTAAAGTTCTTGATACAAATTCAATAGCAAAACACAATAACACAAAAAAATTAGTCAAATTTACTACGGCTAAGAGAGAATACTTCTCAAGAAAACTTAGATAAATTCACCAAATATCAAATGTTACATAAATACTTAAATATATTCTCAGCATCAAAGTCTATACTAGTCTTTTAATGTCTTCTTGTTTGAAGATTTATAATTAAGTTATATGGGAAGTCTTCTAACAAGAAAATGTTAGAAGACATTCTAAAAGACTTATAATTAAGTTTTATGGGAAGTCTTCTTAAAAGAAGACATTAAAAGACTTTCCAGAAGACTTATAATTAAGTCTTCTGTAAAGTTTTCTAATGTCTTCTTATTAAAAGACTTATAATTTAAGTTTTATGGGAAATTTTCTAACAAGAAAACATTAGAAGACTTTCTAGAAGACTTATAATTAAGTTTTCTGGGAAGTCTTCTAATGTTTTCTTGTTAGAAAACTTATAATTAAGTTTTATGGGAAGTCTTCTAGCAAGAAGACGTTAGAAGACTTTCTAAAAGACTTATAATTAAGTCTTCTAGGAAGTCTTCTAATGTTTTCTTGCTAGAAGACTTATAATTAAGTTTTATGGGAAGTCTTCTAGCAAGAAGACGTTAGAAGACTTATAATAAACATATTGATAACCTCTAAATTATCACCAACAAAGTTATGGATTTCATTCAAAACCCCAAAAATTGTCTAAACACATGAATTAACAATAAAATTTTAAAAATTCATTTTAAATTTGAAGAGAATGAAGGTTTATTATACATTTTCGTAGAAGACAAGTCTTCCATTCATGTCATTTTTGCAATTGAAATTTTACAAAAGAAGACTTTCGTGGAAGTCTTCCAACTTTTCTTTGTTGACAAAAATATTTAGGAAGACTTGCAGGGAAGTCTTCTTGGATAAACATGTTAGTTTTTCAATTGACCAATTTGTGTGAGAGATTTGACTTTCTCCTGAAGACTTATCTGACTTCCGTGGAAGTCTTTTGAACTTTTAAATTAAGTCTGCTTACGGTCCGTTGGAAGACTTCTCTGAAAGTCTTCTTTCGCTACCTTATGTTTGACCAGAATCACTGAATAAAAATTTGGAAGACTTACATAGAAGTCTTCCAATTTAAATTAAATGTTCAAGTTTATATTTTCAATTGCAAAAGTAACCTACGCATACTTCCACAGACCGTAAGCAGACTTAATTTAAAAGTTCGGAACCGTTGGAAGACTTACCAGTAAGTCTTCTGGAGAAAGTCAAATTTCTGACACAGATTAGTCAATTGCAAAACTAACATGTTTATCTGGGAATATTTCCAGGAAGTCTTCCTAATTTTTTTTTGTCAACAAAGAAATGTTGGAAGACTTCCACGAAAGTCTTCCTAAAACACACACAGAAATTCAATTGCAAACATATGCTTTGACCAGGAAGACTTCCGTGGCAGTCTTCTATGTCGAGAAGACTTACGGGTAAGTCTTCTCGCGAACAAATCTGGGTAAACTATTTGATTCATACCTTAAACCACTAAAAAAACCTGCTTAGTTGTTCAAGCACACAAACCTTCAACAAGACAGTTACTCAATCATTAATTACCATGAATCATGAGCTTGAATGGCTATATGATCCTTAAAACTTTAGAATCAAAAACCTTAGATTTTTTGGATGAATATAGAGAGAAATTTAGAGAAATATAGTTTTTGTGGATAAGATATAAGATAGAATGGGTGAAAATCAATTTTTTGATTCATTAAAAGCTCCATATTGGTTGGTCATGGTTGTTGGGTGAATTGATAGCAATGGGATTTTCGTGAATAATTGATGAAGATGAGGATGATAGAGTAAACACACAATTTTTGAAGATTTACTTAAAGTCTTCTAGTTAGTCTTCCGGTGGCAATTTTGTAAATAATGAGAACTTCTAGGGTGAATAAGACAAGTCAAAATTTCAAAAAAAGTTATTTTTGTGTTTGACTTCAAATTTTAAGTCATTTTTGCAAACCCCCCTAAGGAAGACTTTAAATAACTCAGTTGGTTATATATTCTATCAAGACAACCGTTATAACATGTAATAGTGAGTAGAAGCCATAGCCGTTCTAAGGCGATTGGAGATCAAAGATCGGGACGACGACTTGGCGGTGAGAGCAAAGGATTTCCTCCTCGCCGGCTTGCGGTGTTCGGTGATCAGCTCTTGATCATCCATCGTATCCGGTGATCAGCTCTTGATATCCTCCTCGGCGGCTTGGGGGTAAATTTTAAAATTAACATGTTTATGTATTTTATATATGATTGATATATATATATATATATTAATTTAAATGATATTAAAATAAAATGTGTGTATATATATAATTTGAATATATCTTAAATTAGATTTAATATTTATATAATTTTATGTTCATTTGTATCTTGTTATAATAAAAAGTTAAACCATTGATCATAAAATTTTAACGTAGATTTTTACCAGTCTTAGTAATTTATATTAAACAAACTCAAAATATAGCATATAAGAAAAAATCTAATTTTTTTATTATATACTTATATGATTGTTAAATTTCTTTTAAGAATATAAAATTGAACAAAAATGATGGAAGGCCCGAGTCGAACATCTAATTGCTTATATTTGAATTATCTAGAGGATAGGTTGTTATCAAATCATATATTAATATGTTGTAATGACATGTGGCTACCGAAATATGTTGTAATGACACGTGTCTACCAAAATATATTGTAATGGTCCATTTACGTATATAATTAACATATATGTATTTTATATGATATATAGTTTAATTTAAACAATATTAAAGTACATATGTATATATATGTAATCTGAATATCTATTAAAGAAAACTTCACATTCATATAATTTTATGATCATTTGTATCCTTTTATAACAAAAAATAAAAACATTGTTACCACTAAATTTTTATTGTAAGGATTCGAACTGTTTTAGTAGTTTATAGTTGTTTTGAAAAATTCAAAATATAACATATAAGGAAAAATATAGATTTTTTTATTATATGGTTAATATGATTGTTTAATATTTTTTAATAACATAAATTAAACAAAAATGATAAAGGATACAAAAAATATTATCAAATATTTATTATTAGAAACATTAATTGTCACATATATGTTAATCATATTACGTAATTTCGTAGTTTTTATTTAAGGAAAAAATGTAAAGTATCATTTTATGCACTTTTAATCAATATGAATGTTAAATTAATAAAAATATAATCTATATTTAGATGGACCAAAATTTTTCTAAGGATTCTAAAATTTATTCTGGCGAAGATATGAGAATACACTTAAAAGTTATGATGTTCGACGATAAATATATAGGGGATTTTCCATTAAAGAAGAGAGAGAAAAAAAGAAAGACGGGTTTGTGGCCCACGTAAAGTAAACCGAAAACACAATTTATTCCTTTTCCTTGATTCATAGGCTCATTAGTGTATGGGCCTTAGTTGAGCCCAATACAGAAACCATACCTATCGACCTCCACGTCCATCTATAAATACATCTCGAAGGCAAATAGCTAATTCATTCGTCTCTTTGCTTCTTCTCACCCGCGTTAAAAAAAAGAAGAAAAAACTCTTTTTCTCTCTCTCTCTCTCTCTCTCGCGAATCGAAGACCTTAGATCGTACGTTCGTTTGATCCCTCAGGTTTGCTTCCTCTTCGACTATGGATCTCAGCGTTTACGATGTCTTCGTCATGCTTTCAATTTCGGTTTCCGCTTCGTCTCGTTGTTCATCGTCCTACTCGCATCGAATACCCAGGAATTAGGGTTTCGCCAATGAAGAATGATGGAATCAAATCGATCTGCTTTTGTACTTTTTTTGTAGATAGTTAGGGTTTTATACGTAATGAGTGCTCGCGAATGGAGATTAGGTTTATTTGGAAGATGGATCATCTATGGCATTAGATTAGGGTTAGGAATGGAGATTAGGTTTATTTGGTTTTGTTTCTAATTACTGCGGACTTGGTGCTCTACGGTTCTTGGATTGTTAGCATGACGAACTTGGGGTTTATTCAGAGGATTGGAGGGTTTTTGATCCTCAGTCGTCTTAGTCCTTGGAAGCGTGTTACTCTTCTGAGAGTTACTGTGGATCATCATGGATGAAGCATCAACAGTGATCAACTCTGTGGTACAGTCTGCTAAAGTTGGTGTTTTTCTCAATGTGTTTATAGTATGAGTTACAAGGCGCCAAGGAGATACTCTCACGGAAGGAACTTTGGAGTGCAAAGACAACAAGATTTTTCAGCTGATATAGTTCCCAGAAGACCTTATGACAATAATAAGATGAACAAAGGTCCACATAAGTGGTCTAGGAATCTGGTTTGGACTGCATCAGATGCCACCATGCCAAGGAAGAATGATAACACCTATGGGTCAACGAAACCACAAGTTTCAGGCGCAGGAGCTCATATGTCAAATAACCAGCAGAGGAAGGATGATGCGTATGGGCAAAGAAGCTCAGACACTAGAGTTTGTGGGGCTAGTGATAAAGGCAGTCCCAAGTCTAAGGACTGTGTGTGTAAGTTTTGGAAAGCTGGAAACTGCAAGAAGGGTGATCAATGCTCTTTCTTGCACTCTTGGACTAGCCTCCATGGAATGGTCATGTTAGCTTCTCTTGAAGGACACAAAAAGGTATGTTTTCTTTTAAAGAGAAATATGTTCACTCTTTACTATTGGCTACCAATAGAAAACGTTTTTTTTTTTTGCTAATTTGTTGTTATCTATAGGATCTAAAGGGGATTGCACTTCCTCAGGGTTCAGATAAACTCTTTTCAGCTAGTAGCGATGGTACATTGCGAATATGGGACTGCCACACTGGCCAGTGTGTTCATACAATCAACCTCCAGGCAGAAGCAGGGTCGTTAATGAGTGAAGGCCCATGGGTTTTCCTTGGATTGCCAAATGCTGTAAAGGTTAGTTCAAGGAATCTCCTAACTCGTCTATACTCTTGAGTAGGATTTGTTTTGTTGGCTTTGGATCTGGTCTCATTTTTTTTGTTTATTTATAAATCTGCAGGCTTTTAATGTTCAAACCAGTAAAGATTTGCATCTTAACGGAGTGGTTGGTCAGGTCCGTGCTATGACTGTTGGCAATGGAATGCTTTTTGCTGGGACAAGTGTAAGTATTTGATTTTTCTCTCGCTTTCTACTTGTGTTGGTTCTAAAGTAAGTTGCTTTTTTTTTTTGTGCAGTCTGGTAGCATATCTGTCTGGAAAGCAACTGATACGGAGTCTGATCCTTTCACATATCTCACATCTTTGGAGGAACACCATAGCGGTGAAGTCACATGCTTTATTGTTGGAGGTCAGCGACTTTACTCTGGTTCTGCTGATAAAACAATAAAGGTGTGGGATCTCAATACAGTGGAATGTACAATGACACTGAGGCAACATACCGACACTGTCACGTCACTCTTATGTTGGGATCAGTATCTCATATCGTCTTCGTTGGATGGAACCATCAAAGTTTGGGCGTGTTCTGAACATGGCGGCTTGAAAGCTACTAATACCCGCAGACAAGAACAAGTAAGCTTTGTATACACACCATATCCCCATAAAAAACTAACCACATTTGGTTTTAAAAAAACGTTTCTTATTGTTTTCCTTCTTTGTGATTTGAAACAGAGTGCGCATACTCTTTGTGGGATGAGCGATGCAGAGGGAAAACCGATTATATTCTGCTCTTATCAAAATGGAACAGTCAGCATCTGTGATCTACCATCGTAAGTGGAGCTTAGTCTAGTTATTTTGTTACTCTTAACCTTAAATCATTGTTACTCAATTCATTATGTTTTGTTGGGGTTATGCAACAGTTTTGAAGAGAGAGGAAAGATGTTCTCTACGAACACGGTCGGCACAATCACAATTGGTCCTGAAGGGTTGTTATTCACCGGAGACAAGAGTGGGAAGCTTCGTGTTTGGAGTTTAGCTGCCACCAAAGTTTAGTCATTTAACAATTCTTTGATGATTTAATATGATGTGTACATGAGTTTCTTATGTAATGTAATATCCATGCATTAAAGTAATATCTTGTTCTTGTATGTTACTCGCATGTTATACGATATTAAGTATAACTTAGACTAGTTTTGTGTTCATAAGACCACAAAAATTGTCGTCCCTTATCAATTATTTAAAGAATTTAACATTTCAATAATTCACGATTAAATATTTCCTACAGGTATGAAGTATTCTCTAAGTAACAGTTAACTGATATTGTTTTTTATTAATACAATGAAGAAATGTTATATTATGTATTGCGGTACGATACAAAAGAGTTGTTAGAGACAAGATTGGTGCGGAGAAAGATAAATCTAATATTTGATTCGATTTTGAGATCAATACATACAAAACGATTCTATTTAGCTTTCCCCTTAAGATTTGTCAAGGCATATATTAGTCAATAGAACACCTAGAAGTATATTTATACTCAATAGACTATAGTTCACATAATAATATTATCAGTATATAATTTAGTTGAGCCATCGTTATTGTAACGAGAGCAAAAACGATGCTGCAACATAAAGTAACTGAACTACTGAAGCAATTAAACCTTAGTTTTCGAGAAGAAAATATTATAGACAAGTAATCGTTAGAATTCAAAGTAATCATAATTCTTTTTTCATTCATCAGCAACTACGTATGCATTATTTTGTGCTGTTTCCTAACGAATGATATTTAAATATGTCTACAAACAATATTTTCTTAGAGACGATTATACGCATACGATTTGATGATTATAAAGTTTTGTTACCAAATATAAAAGTTTCCTTGCACCTCAAGGCTTTGTAAGTCAGTATTCTATTGTCGATAAGACACTGACTGGTGTCAACAGAATAGTAATTTCCAACAGTTTTACAACAGTTTTGTTTTCTTTCTGTAGAAAAATAGTTTTTTTTTTGAAAAGGGTTTCTTAAAGGGAAATTGCACTCTATGACCATCAAAAAAATTATAATTCAATATATAGCCAAAAACCCTACTTTTTCACTGTATACTCTATCTTTTATATAATACTAGATTTTCAACTCGCGCTACGCGCGAGTTTATATTAATAATTAGTTATATCTTGTAATAATTTAAACTTTCAAAAACACAAATGATTTATATACATTTTCTATTAAAGTGTATTCAAAACAGGATTATTTTTTCCTATTTAACTTTTATACACTTATACCATTTAACTAACTACTTGTTTAGATATTTTTTTGTTTGTATATGTAAATATATAAATGTATTTACAAACGTATTTATATTGTTCACTAATGATAGGTTGTGTTTTAAAATATATATATATATATATATTGTTCGATTCGTATTAACTATTATTATATTTTATAAATATTTTTATCTATCCTTCTGTTTGAATAACATAGATGATTGATATATATGTACATATGATTTAATGAATGTATAATAAACATTTTATGTCTTTGTTATATGTTGTTGTTAAGACTATACTTTAATGTCAGTATTATTGGTAAATATTATTAGAAGTTTCAACTAATTTATTTGGTGAGCTTCTTTAGATTTTTTTTTATTTTATCAAAATATTGCTTCTCAATTATTTATTTTTGATAGAACTTATGTGAGATTATAAGTTTATATGTTATATAGATTCTTTAATAAAGTTTCGTAAGTCTGAATTTTGTAACCTTTCTCGATGAATTGCATTAAAATTTTATAAGGAATTACCATATAATTTGCTTTATCGTTAATAACTTTATTTTTGAAAGAAAAAATATGTAGACTATAAAACCTTTATGTTTGTTTCATTAAATCCTATGTTATTAGTTAAATGAATAGGATAAATGATAAATCTTTATGTTTGTTTCACAAAACATTTGGGTTAAAAAATAAGATAATAGTGATATTAAAATTTTAATAGTTATGACTAAATAAATAAGATAATTCATTTGATTGATAAAATGCAGTTTGAAACGCATAAATAAACTGCGTAATTAACAATATACAGACGTTGTTGATATGCTTTCCAGACTTCGAGATTTGTCACATTCCAATGACTCAAAATGAAATTTCGGATTCTCTGGCTAAGATTGCATGATCTTTTAATAGAGATCTTTGTTTTGTTGGTTTTTCTATTCCGGTATGGCTATCGAGACCACCTCAAGTTTGAGTAATATTAAAAAAAATTAATAAAATTCTATATATATTTTAAGATAAAAAATGAATTGAATCAGTAAGAAATGAACAAAAATCAACCATTATTTGTTTAAGAAACTTGTGTAACCTATTATAAATTTAGATGGTTTTAATATTCGAGGTCAATATAAATAATACATATCAATTTATCTCTTATTTATTTGATTAGGTTAATTATTTTATTATTATTTTATTTTGATTTATATGCTATTTGTATGTCTTGGCATACTTTATGACAGATTTTATCAAATGTTTTACGTTAATTTTGAAAGATTTAACATATATATCAAATTAGTTCTTTTTTATTTTTTTTGTTTGCTTATCTTAATTGATATTTTAAGTTTAGTTTGATTGATTTTTTAAATATATATCCTCAACTTATATATAGTAAATGAAGAGAACACGTTTTTATTACATTTTTACATACATGATTATTAGAACTTTTGTTTTTTATTTATTAAAACTGTTATATTTGAAAATTGTTATTTTTGTGGCTTAACAATAATATTCTTCTTTGACCAAAAAAAAAAAAAAAAAAAACAATAATATTCTTCTAAATTTTTGAAATCATATGTGCTTTAGATTCATATTGTCTTTATTATTTGAAAATCTTCTATATACTAAGATTTAGTTTTTCATAGTTAATTTTATCTTAAACTTCCAAACAGTTTAGCTTATATATCATACTGATTTGAATAATAGTTTTTATTTGTTTAGTAAATTTAATATTGATTTTCTTTTTCTTCTGAAAGAATTTTTTTTCAATATCTTAATTTTTATAATAATAAATAAAATGGTGATTTGACATATTTTCTTGATGCATTAAAATAACATGTGGCATTTTCAATGATTTATATCATCAACTTATACATAGTATATTGTTTTATTAATCTTTTGAATAGCATATTGCCAAATATTTGAAAATCACGTGTAATTAATTTTTATAATTATAATTGTTTGAAAGACTAAGAATTTTAAATTAATTATAATTTTGTTAATTGTTTTATGTTAATTTCGGAAACCTTAAAATATTTAGTTAACACATTTATAGTATGTTTCCTTTTTTTAATGTCAACATATTTAATATTGACTTATATTTTGTTTTGAATTACATATTTTTGGTAATATTGACATTTAAAAAACGAAAATTCCTTTTTGTGAAAAAGCAAATTTAAAAGTAATTTGTTGTATTGACATTTTTGAAAATAATAAATTAAAATGCTAATTTGTCATAATATAATTTTTTTTGTTTTGAATCCTATGTAGACACCTTCAATAACTTATAGTTTCAATTTTTATACAGTGTAAAGGGTTATTTGTGAATAATTTCAATAAATTTTATAGTCTAAATTTTGAGAATCATGTTAAATTTGTATTGTTATAATTCTTTGAGATTTTGGCATTTTTGAATTAGTTACTATTTTCATTAGTTAATTTCTTTTAAATTTTCGAAAATTATATTGTTATAGATCCTAAGTTAAATTTGTTATAATGTTTATTTTGTTAGTTTATCTTATTTGATATTTATTTCTATTTTATTTATTTTGAAATAAACTATTTTGGTAATATTAACATTTTTAGAAATAGTAAATTAAAAAATAAGTTGTCATATTTTTATTGGTCGTTTAACATCCTATGTGGACACCCTCAATGGCTTATAGCCTCAACTTTTATATAGTATAGACTGCTATATTGCCCTCTATTGTAACTGGTAAAATCTGCAAGAAAAAAAGTCAAAAAAATAAATAATCATTATGTTCCAAAATAACTTGTGTCCATTAGAGAGTCACACACTCTCATAGTAGCTTTACTTCTTCTTCTCTGTTTCTTCATCTCCCTCTCAGATCTCTGTTTCTTTTTAGATTTTTGTTTCTTTTTCATATGACAAACACATAAACCTCTATCGCATAGCTTCAATCATTTCTACATGTACAACCGATACAACCATCATCATCATTTGTTTCATCGTCACCACCATATCTACTTCCATCTCGTCGTCATATTTTTCTCCTCACCTCTTTACATTGTTTTGTACGTCAAAATCTTGTTTTGTACGTCAAAATCTAGTTTTGTAAGTAAATTAATTGAAAGTTTGGATTTTCTTTTTATAAGAAAATGTTACTTATATTCCATTTGCAAGTCAGTATAGTTGACTGCGTATGTACATGGAACAGACTTGATGAAGATAACTATGTGAATCTTAATTATTTTGTTTGTATAAATTTGTAAATAAAACATGCTATATATACATGTAAATAAAGTAGTATAGATGTCTATATGCATATTATATGTTGTGATAGATGATTGTGCTGTATATAAATAGAGTAGTACAAATATTTATCTGCATAGTATAGTAATTGTTATGTTAATAGTATAGTATGTGTTATGGAAGTGGTTTTCAGTTTAAAGATTATGTGAGTTATGATCACCACATAATTGATAATCATAATCTAATAGATGTTGTTTTGCAGTTTTGATGGTGATGACTAACCACAGTAGACTGGTGAGTTTATGTCAGCGTGTTAAAAAAAGAGAAGATAAGAAGATTACTCATCGACTATACTATATTCGGTGAAAGAAGATATAGAATAGTATATGATCTTTGACGTGTTCATTAGTATAGACTTGCATTTTGTATCTTATGCGTTAATCATTATTTCAAATTTGTATACATTTGTAATTTAAAATGAAATAAAACTAAACATTAATATTTCATTGGTTATTCGAAACTGAGTTTGAGCTAATTGGGCGGTAACAAGTTAATTTACAAGTCTATTCTACTTTCCATTTTATATAGCATAGTATAATATTACAAAATAATATATACTATTTTTAGATTTTAAATTTATTTAAAATATTATAAAATAGATTATAGTTTATATTTAGGTTTGGGTTTAGTGATTGGAGTTTAGGGTTTAGTATCTAGGGTTGGGGTTGGGTAATGTTTAGTATTTAGGGGTTGTGAGTAGAGTTTTAATCATATACTTTTTTGATGATATGGAATAGAACACTCGATGCATATTTATGTGGTCAATAAACTTATGGATAACTCCTTGTTCTTTCATGTGAAATATATATTATAGTTTATATTGGATTTGTGTTTAGATTGGGATTTAGGGTTTAGTATATAGGACTAGGGGTTTGGGTAATGTTTAGTAGTTGTGTTGTGGGTGGAGTTATAGTCTTATACTACTTCGACGATATAGAATAGAAAATTTAGTGCATATGTATGTGGTCAATAAACTGTGACGTAGATGTCTCCTTCTCCTTTCCTGTCAAATAAATTTTTTGGCATATTTGATCATATATTACATGGACTACGTGGACACATAGAACACATCTTTACCTGATAATGGCAAAAGGAAAGGGCATAACCGGATAAATTGTGATGTAAATGTTAGTTTTTATATTTATAGTCAAATCATTATTCCCACTTGTGTTGATTCGTACGTACATAATGCGTGGAGGTGGCTTTATTGGTTATGTTTGGTCCTAACACAGTTACAATTTACTAAGAAAATGAGTATTATATATCATGAAAAGGGAATAGTTGGATTTTATTGGCTTGAAATAACCAATACTTATGTAGGAATGAAATCAAGTAAAATACACAGTTTGATTTTAATTGGAAATCCATATTTAAAACTAACATTTTTACATCTCATATCAAAATTTTTATATACCTGGCTTAATTGCCCTTTCCTTTTTGGCTATTCTCTAGGTTTAAGAATGATGTTTATCATATTGTGCTTCTCACGTGTGGAGTGTCCCAACTGTAATATATGATCAAATATTGCCAAAAATTATATTTAGAACCAGGCAAGGAGAAAAGGAAGATCATACTACGTCACAAGTGCCATCTTTTATTTGACCCACACATTACAATTGTCACTTATTTTAGTGTTTCCAGTATTACCAGAAAATTAATCGGTCGAGGGTTAGTATTTAGGACGTTACATGTAGAACATTCTACCCTCACAACTATCAAACTACTTAATTCATATTTATGTAGTTATCCCAAAGCCCTAGTCCTATAAGGACCTTTAAACGCCTCTAACGTCATATATTTTATGAAAGGCTTCCTTCGTTTTATCTCTGATACATTTCGAATTCACAATCACGGGTACTCTCTCGTATATTCAAATTAAAAGATTAACTTAGTTTGATTTGGATCTCTCTCTCTCTCTCCAAATTGCGACAAGAATTTAAATAACTGACACAAGAGTAA